>MVGC01000487.1:0-17388 GCA_003589665.1 Aspergillus sclerotialis | reverse complement strand
AGAAGGAGGAAGAGAAGGGAGAGAGTAGAGAGAAGGAAGAGGAAGCAGAAGAAGAAGATGTAGAGTAGACTAGAATAGAATGAATGTCTTAGTGATGGATTGATTGGCTTAGTTCGAGGGGGTTTGAGAACCGCGGAGATGCCAAGAAATTACACCCAATCCCAATTCCTTTTGCAGGACAGACACGATTTCTGTATGGGAGATCGCTGGGAATTTAATAGAAAAGTGGGTTGAATACATAGAACAACTGTAGCAATTAAAATAAACAATAATAGAGTAGAATCTCCTAGACGTCTCGGCGACAAAACAAAACTAAACCCACCCAAAAGAAAAGAGTCCCAAAACCGCCCTGGCGTCAAAAGATCCACCATCCAAATCCCATCATCATCTTCATCTTCACCTTCTCTTCTTTGCCTTTTTCCCTTTATCATCTACCTACTTCCCCATCTCCTACCCCCTTTCACCCCGTTTTTAGCTTTCTCCGATCTATCTACACCTTCTCTCGACTGGTTTTAACCCCTCCGCTCCTTCATCGACCGTTTGTCGGGGTGGAATCTGCGTCGACTCTCTCCACTGCAACCGCTGGTGAGGGGTTCACCATTTGGAGATCGGTTGTCTATCAGTCTCTTTGTTTACGTGAAGGGCTGATCACCTTCTTTTTTGTTTCCTTTGACCATCTAAAGCTTGTGGTAAGCTTTCTTGACTTCCTTTATACCGCTATTCTTTTTGCTCATGCTTCCATGTCTGACTCTAGCATGCTGTTTGGTTTCGGATTATAGGTCTTTATCCTACACCTGTTTGCTGTTCCTACAGATACAAGTGCCCCCTTGGACACAAGCGAAAGCAGTATATGCTTCTATGGCCCCTCCACATCCTCCGAAGCAGACTTCCGGTCCCACCATGTCAAACCGTGCGCCAAACACCATCGCATCCCGTCGCGGCAACGGGGAACCTGTTGCGCCGAAAGGCTCGAATACCACACACCCTACGGAAAACGTACCCCCGGTAGCTAATCGGAAAAAACAAAAACGCCGCCAGAAGCAAGCCGCCCGCCAGGCCTCCGAACAGCAAGCTCATAACGGTCATGTGTATCCCGCCACTACAGATCATGATGGCTCAAGTCCTGTTCATCCCGACATAGATGATTTGCACTCCCACGATGATCTAGACTGCGAAAGCACCGAGGTTTACTATGATGATCATGAATCTTTAGATGTGAACTATGGGCGACCGACATCATCTTTGGCCGGAGCAGATGACGAACACAAAACGACAAGCCGCAAGTCCAAGAAAAAGAAAGTCAAAAAAGGTCGATCCGATTCCCAAACCATCCCCGATGGAAGCTCAACATCCATGTCGACCCATTCTGCTTCGCTGTCCCATCCGCTTCCCCCTCCGCTTCCTCCGCACATCGCCCACCGAACCATCATGAAGTCGACGAAGGTTCGGAGCATTTGGAACACGACGACACAGGAAGAACGCGAGAATATCAAGTCATTTTGGCTTGAGTTGGGCGAGGAGGAACGCCGACAGCTTGTCAAAGTGGAGAAGGACGCAGTGTTGAAGAAAATGAAAGAGCAACAAAAGCATTCGTGCAGTTGCACAGTGTGTGGGAGGAAACGGACAGCGATTGAAGAAGAACTGGAGGTTCTTTATGATGCGTACTATGAAGAACTTGAACAATACGCCAATACCAACCACCACGATTCCTTCGACCCAAATTCCCCAATCGTACCACCTCCTCGCTTATACCGACCCCCATTGCGAGATCCAGGCCAGCATACTAGAACGCAAGGTCAATACCATCCCTCGCGTAACCGAGTCGAGGAGTTACCGGAGGACGACGATGGCCTCGAAGACGAGGACGAAGAAGAGGAGGAAGACGATGATGAGCCTTACAGCGATGAAGAGCTGGTAGAGGAAGAATCTCATCCATCCCGTGCGGATTTCTTTGCGTTTGGCAATAGTCTCACGGTCAAAGGTAGGGCATTCTTTCCGTTTAGTTTATGGAATTCGACTAATTCTCATTTTTTTTTAACCTCTCTCAGACGGGATACTTACAGTGGCGGACGATTTGCTCAAAAATGACGGCAAACATTTCATCGACATGATGGAACAGCTGGCAGAACGCAGAATGCAACGAGAGGAAGATACCCAGTACGGCATTGCAGAAGCGCATCAGTCTATTCACGATGGCCATAATCACGGCCCTCTCGATGAAGGTGACTATGACGATGAAGAGGACGAAGACTATGACAGCCAGGAAGAAGAGGAGTACGATGAAGATGAAATGGTTGGCTGATAACAATTGCCTTCTGCATACGTAAATGAGTACGACTAACCTTGCCATAGGATGCCATGACCGAGGAGCAGCGCATGGAAGAGGGACGGAGGATGTTTCAGATATTCGCAGCTCGAATGTTTGAACAACGTGTCTTAACAGCTTATCGTGAAAAGGTTGCCGAGCAACGCCAGCAGAAGCTGATCGAGGAACTCCTAGAGGAAGAGACCCGAAATGAGCAGCGAACAGCAAAGAAAGCTCGAGAGGCTCAGAAGAGAAAAGACAAGAAGAAGCTTCAGCGACAGGCGAAAGAGGAAGAGAAGGCACGGCGCGAGGCCGAGAAAGCCGCCGAAGAGGCAGCTGCCAAAGCCGAGCAGGAGAAGAAGCAGGAGGAGCAAAGGAGAAAACGAGAGGAACAGCGCAAGAAGCGTGAGGCAGAACGGAAATCTCAGGAGGAGGAACGTGCCCGTAAAGAGGCCGAAAAACAGCGACGACTCCGAGAAGAGAGAGAACGACAATTGGAAAACGAGCGAAAGCAACGTGAACAAAAGGAACAGGAGAAGAAAAAGCGCGAGGAAGCTCGGCGTAAAGAGCAAGAAGAACGAGAAGCCCGTGAAAAGAAGGCAAAGGAGGAACGAGAGCGTAAAGCACAGGAGGAGCAGGAAAGAAGGGATAAAGAAGCTGCAGCGAAGACAGAGCAGGACCCAAAAGTGCGCGACAAGCGGCGTCTTCAAGGGAAACGAGCGTCGCAGTCAGGACCTGTCCCTATTCCTTCAAATCTACAGCATTCTCAACCTTCCACGGTTCTCTCCTCTCCGCACCACCAGGTTGCGGCGCCCGTAGTCCCCAAGGCTTCAACTCCTGCCAGGCCTCGGCAGTCATCTCATCAAGGCTCACACACCTCCTCCCCAATGTCGCAATCGGCGAGCGCAGAACATTTGTCGATCTCCCCGCGTTCTATGCCGTTGTCCCAGTCCTCTGCAGCCTCAAACGGTGCTCCCAAGCAAAGCCTTGGTCAACAGCAACCACAAATGCTTCAACATCCTCAGCCGTCTGCGCCAATGTCCCCTCTAGGATCAGCGAATAGATCTTATCCTCCAGGATTCGCAGGCTTTAGTGGATTGGCAGCCCATCCTCCCGGCGTCTCGAGTGCCGCTCCGCGCCCACCAGTCGGTCATGAGTTACCTATCCATCCTCAGCAGCCCGGACTTCTCATGAATCAATTCAGAGGTGGTGTTCCTGCGGCTACCGGTATTCCTCCCGGGTTCAGTGGAAACCGGATGGGACCATCAAGCCGTGGCCTTCCATTTGACTCGGTTAACGGTGTTCACTTACAAGGCCCGCAGCCCGTCCCGAACGCACTCTCCCCACAGCAGGGTGGCTTTGCCCAGACTCATTCTAGACAGGCATCAACGCCGCTTGAGCCATCTCCTATTCAGGGGCTTGCTCAACCGTTTCCAATTTCGCGACCGAGGCCCATCACGCGTCCATCCAGTACTGCGCCGCAAGATCAACGCAAACAGAATTATCAACCTACACAGCGAGACATGGAAGACTTGAGTGCTCACCTCGGTAGTAGTGCACTCCTCGATGACACTGATTCCCCATACACATCGAATTTTTCCCAGTCTCTGCCAGGCGCTACTGCTCCAGGTTCTCTCCCGGTACCGACTCGCGCTAGCTTTACTTCGTCGTCGATGTTTCCAAATCCCCTGGGTGGTAAGTCCATATGTATTTTTGCCATATATCTGTGGTGCCTGACAGTGCAGCAGTGCCTAAGCATACGAATATGGCGGTAGGGTCTGGTGTAGGAGGCAGCCCTTGGAACTCCCAGCCCTTTGGTGGCTTCCCTGGTGCACCAAAGTGGGAAGTTCCACCCGGTAAGTATTCCAATATTTCTGTTCCCAGCGTTCCTCTAACATTATTGTAGGTAGTAGTTGGTCTAATATCACTCTCGGGTCTGCGTCTCATGGCCGTTTGCGTACTTCTCAAGCTTCTCGTCCTGTGGAGGTTCGCGTGTTTGTTATTCAAGCATGCAAGCAGCTCAACAAAGGTTCCAACGATTTCCACGATGCTGAGCAGATTGCATACATAGTGAATCAACTGCGTCCCCACTGGGAGCCGCCAATATCCTTGGAGGAGATTCTGGACATCTGCGACACCGAAGGCAACTCGCAAAACGGCGGTGGGTCATTTACCGTCAATACCAGTGGAAACTCCAAATACATCAAGTTCGAACCGAGCGCGGATATCAATACCAGTCCTATAACCGGCCGCCGAGCAAGCTCTAACGTCGGTGAAATTGGCAATCCAATCCCTGGCCCCAATCCCCTAGGCGCTGCACCAGGTTCACTTGGCGGAATTGGCTCCCCCTCCTTCACCTCTCCCTCCACCTTCTCACGTCAATTTTCCTCTCCCCAATCTGGGTTCTAGGCGTTTGGCTCTTTCCAACATGTGAAACGGATTCGGGCTAATCATCGGGTTTTTGTCCTGGGATGGAAAATGAGGATAATTGCTGAATCTCTTGCTTTGCACTCTGGAATGAAGCGTCATGTCTCATCTGCTCTGTTCTGTTCTGAGTAACGGGTTTTCTGCTCTTTTTTTTGCTACGGGTGTCTTTGTTTCCTTTGAAACTTCTATTGAGTTTCTGTTCGCTAAGGCGTTTCCGTTTTCATGTATCTGTTAAACCTTTAGTGCGCTTGCTTGCTTGCTTGTATCTGCTTTCTGGCGCCGGTTTCCTCCATGGAGATGGAATTACCTCGTTTGCTGTCTCTATGATGATGCGACTGATTGCGTACGGCAATCTATTATGTTTTATGAACCTTCTTCCTCTTTTTCTTCCTTCCTATATCTATCTATTGGATTCTAGGAAGTTGCTGGTATTTACGGCTCTGTAGAAGTACTGTTTGGCATCTTCCTGAATTATACGGTGGCATGCCGATATTTGATCTGTTTGTCTGTAATAATAGGTTGATGTTGAAGTCAATGAATGTATGTATAGTTGCTGTATAATATAAGCAGGTTTACGAGATATATTTAGATGTAACTGTAACTGATCAAGAAAACTAACCTTTGTCTTGTTTTCTTTGCATTGGATAATTAAGTCTCTTATAAGCTAGGTCTTCGTTGGTTTCTACTTCAAATATATAGTTAACCTGCCTGATGGGTTTAAGATCGGATACATTAATTACTCCATGGAAATTCTATTGACTCAGCAACCTAACAAACAATAGAGAAACAAACAAAGGGTATGCCATGGGTTTGAGTGCGAAGAAAAGAACAAGACACCTATATACTAGAAAAGGTGGGAAGGGATCAATCATATCAAGAATCGTGCAAAGGTCCATCCATCCATAAGAAGGATGAACGGATAGATAAAAGATATCACCAACAGACCAATGTAAGGCTCATCAATCAATCAACAAATCAGTTAATCCACTTCGTCGGCTGACGGACATCCTGCCTGACTATTCTTACATATTGACAGAGAGAAAAGGAAGAAAACGCCGCGTTCCTCTTATACATTTACGCCACTTGCTCATTCACCCAAAACTCACTGTCTAGGCTCTGTGACAACACCCTCATACTCCCTAGACCGAATATAGTCTAGTGTACGCTCGAAGTGGCGCTTAGGGCCTTCAAGACTAGGGTTCGGTTCGTCTTCGTTGGTCTGCAGGTTTGAGTGGATGAGTTCGATTAGTCCGTTCAGGTATTTCGTCGTGACGGCTTCGTTCTGTTGATCGAAGTAGTAGACGTAGCGGTTTAGGATCTCGACGAAGAGTTCTACCGAGACGGCTGTGTCCATGCAGGCGTCTGCAACGCGGAGGGCACGCTGGAGGCATTCTAGGACGCGTTTGCTATCACGGTAGAGCTTGAATATTCGTGTTAGCGTGGATAGAGAAGGTATGGGACAGAATGTGGATGGCTTACATTTTGCGGATCTTCTTCGCCTCGTTGCGGGTTCTCGACGACCCACCAGAGATGACTTGCTAAGTATACGGCGCGGCATTGATCAGGTTTTTTGAGTAATTTGCTGCCATGGAGTGCGGCCTTGGTAATGAGGGTATCGTAGTTCTCCTTTGAGAATCCTCGGGTTCCGTGAAGGGCGCCTGCGATTATACATACAGCCTGAAATTGCGCACGAGAGTCGCTAATCGAGTCTTCGTAAATAGTGAATGCTTGGGCGAAGAACTCGTAGCTGTACTCTTCGAAGCCTGTCTGGTCGGCTACTTCGCCACACATCACAAACAACCGCAGTGCAAGGTCCGCGCATCCGGGATTTACGCGTTGGTAGAGGTTGTTGACGCATTGGTGCATGAAACGGTAAAGGGCTGAAGATTGTGATTGCCAATTGTCGTCATAGTGCTCCCGGGCTTTGACTTTACGAGCCAGGCGTATAGATGCCGAAACAATTGCAGGCGTTGTATACCGGATGCGATCGTTCCCATCAGCATATGCCTTGCGGGTTGCTTGGAGAAGCTGCATCTGGTGTTAGTAAAGTGAAGACTTGAGGGTCTATATGCTGGTCGAACCTTCAATTGTGTATCGTTACCAGATGCCTGGATGAAATGAACCAATCTGGCAAGCAATCCCTGCTCTTCAATAGTTTCATCCGTTTCTCCTCCTCGCCTCTGAGATTGTACCCCAGGATACCCTATTCCCTGCTGCACGCCTTCCTTAATTAGCACCCTCAAAACTTGTAGGACGCGGTCGAGATTTTCCGTTGTCGTGATCAGAGTTTTGTTGCTTAGAAGACTACGGACAAGCTCTCCAGCAACAGATCGCCGTGTCGGGTAAGATTGGGTCGTTAAGAGTGGGATATAATGCGGCAAAGCAAGGCAGTGAAAATTGAGACATAAGAACGAAGTGGTGCAAGGAGAAGATGCAAGAGGTTTTGTTGTGCAGGTGCTGAATGGAGATCCGCGTGGTCAGTATATTCGGCAGTCTTCTGTGTAGCAAAGTCCAGCACTTGATCGACATATTCTAGTCGATCCGGATATGTGCTAAGTGCCAGATTGACAAGTGACACCAGTAAAGCCATGGTGTCTTGAATTGGCAGGCCCCGGGATTTGATTATATTGACAACTTGTTCATAAAAGATGTTGTACAGCCTAGTTTCTGCCGGGGCATCGGGTGTTGGAACAGCTTCACCATTCGCATTTGCAGCGGTTTCTCCTTCTGTCGTTTTAGTGGGCTCCTCGGTATCCTTTGAGGCCTGCTCGATACCATTCTCCTGGGCCACATCTGTGCCTGCAACTTCCGCAGCTCCTTCTTTCTTGGATTCATCGGACAGCTTTACGTTCTCAAGGAGTCTGGACACGGCTTCCTCCTCACTCTGTTTTCGTGATTCGGGGTCCACGTTTGTCCCTGTGTCTCTCGCGGCATAAGCTGACAGGCGATCCATAAGTCCTATGATGATCTTCTTCAAGTCCACATACGGATTCAGTCGAGCAATTGCAGAAAGGAGGAGATCCAGAGTGTTGAGATGGAACTCATCCGGGAAGACCTTCGTAATAACTGTACACAGATTAGCATTCGTAAAGTCGCAAAGTCAAAGCAAGGATCGATCCTTCCTCACCTTCAAGCAAATACTCTTGCGCCAGAACATCCCGACATTGGACAACCTGTTCCAGTAGAGCCTGTAATATACTAGTCTTATAGCCTTCCAGATCTACCAACTGACTGAGCCTGACAATATTACTGCCCACAAGTAGTTCCAATTCCCGTCTCTCCTGCATCCTTTGCTCTCGTTCTCTCGAAGGGCCTTGGTGCTGCAACCTAACCCACAGTTTATTCATTTCCACGAAATTAGTCAAGACGAAACTGATCGAGTCGTGCAGGTTGCCTTCGGGACCGTCGCCGGACCCAGTGGGTAGATGGTCCCTTGCCTGGCCGGAAAGATAGTATCTCAAGAAGAGACCGCGTATTGGATGTTGGACACCCCGACTCATCTCCATCATGTCCTTCATAATCTCCTTAACCGGCGCATCCTCCACTGACATGTAGACCGTCCCCACTGTAATCATAAGGTAAAGTCGCGGAATTATATTTCCAGCATACTGGACCAGTTCGTATAAGTCGGCTAGGTGGTTTACGGGATGGTTCTCTTTGAGGTAGACGGAGAGGTGGCGCAACGCATCGAAAACTGCCATGTACAATTCGTAGTATTGTTTAGGACCTAAGCTAGGAGTTCGTAGTTCAGAGACCAATGTCGACCTAAGGAGATTAGAGAGGATTGTTAGTCAAGGAGTTGCGATAGTCTGCTGCCTACACAGCGCAATAGGAGTAGCCAGCTTACCCGCATTTGAGCGCATCCATTAGCTTTCCTGGAGTCTCCAGGCATTTTCGCATCATCAGCGACTGCTGGCGTACCACCCCCAGAGCCTCCTCGAGGAGACGGGTTTGGTCCTCGGTAGCAGTCGCGGGACTATTCATGTTGACGATGGGGAGAGGGGGAAGATTGGTCGATTAGGATCAGGCGGTCAACACCTGAGAGTGTCTTGATGACGATTACCAAGCTTGTGGGACACTCTGGCGAAGAAAAGATGAAAACTACCAACCCATAGGCAAGAGGAAGGAAGAGAGTGTTGGGCGGAGTGGAATGGAGAAGTGAGAGTGAAGTTGCACGAGCTGGAGCTTCGCATTGGCTCCGTTGCTGATCAAATCCCGTTGAACCCGCCAAGAGGATCAACAGTTTATTCTTTTCATTGCCTCTACAGATCCTGTCTACTCTTGACATGATTCTAATTATATTCATACTGCTTGATTAGTTTGTCTGTGTGTCTGTATTTGTAACAATTTCATTTCAATCTATTCCGCCATGCTATGATCCCAATCTATTATGTTAACTCCATAATAGCTCAACAAGTTCAGCCGATAATAAACACATGTTGAAGTTGAAATAACAAGATTACTGAATAGACGTCGCTCATAAATGCCCAAGTCCCAATGCCGTATTAACGTAGAATCAAATAATCGCATAGCTCGTCAGGTTCACCGATGGTTGACACTGAATCACTTCCTCTGAATTTGCCATAGTCAAGTTCGAAATACTGGCCCTCATTCGATAACATCGCGAGCCTTGAAGTTCGAGTATCTCGTAGTAGATTGGTAGTTAGAGGTATCAGGTACTTCAAACTGCTCGTCAAAGTCATCTTTGTTGATCGGGACGGTACTCGCCGAGCCTGATGCAGAGGGGCCATTGCTCGCAGATGGAGAGATAGAAGACGGAGTGCTGGAAGCAGGCGTACTAGAACTGGGTGTACTAGAGCTATGCGTACTAGGGCTGGGAGTTCCAGAACTGGGAGTGCTAGAAACGGGCGTACTGTATGCGTACGGTGCGATAGCAGGTGGCGTGACAATTATAGTCGGAGTAGGAGACAGAGTGTCGGTGACAGTGACAGTCACAGGAGGCTGATAGATGACATCGGTAACTGTCTTGGTTGAGGGTTCGGGAGTCGGATTCGAGCTTTGGCTGGTAGATGATCTCCCATCGACATTGACGACTGAATAAGGCGGGCTCCTTCGCATGATATTATCATTCATCTGTTTGGGAATGGCGAAGGAAGCGCCGAGAGTGGAGAGGGTGAGCAGAGTAGCCACACAAGAAAGATGCATGATTGAAAGTAGTTTCAATCTGAGGGTTTATAGTTGAATGTAACGTAGTAGATTAAAGTAAACAGAGATGCAGGTTAGAAGGAGAGAATTAGGATGAGGAAGAGGCTGGATTTATGAGTGATCGATAATTTAGAGACATTAGCACAGCATAGGAAAAGAAGCAAGCATGACGAATCTCAAACTTCGCCATCATCATCTATATTAGGGTCCCAAGTGGCAGGCTGGGTGAATTGGACCCAGCCTCATGGCCATCAGGAGGCTGGGAAAAGTAAAGATTGACGCTTTGGCCCTTCTACAGCCAATGAAAGTGGCCAATTTTTATTTAGAACGGCTTATTGCAGTCTAGATCAACTGCTGCCTTTGAAGAAAAAGAATTACTTGCAGATAGACAGATATAGAAGAACGTTTTTACATGCAAGACTTGGAAATCGAAGCCTCCCAAAGATCTTCTGTGGCGGTGCCTCGGCTCCACGTGTGGCGTATATATATATCACGTGACTATATCTTATGTGACTGCAGGCAACTTCAATACTGAAAATAGTAGCAGATTGATAGCGAATTTTGGATGTTTTTCTATTTTAATATTTAACCGTGTCAGTAGGTTATGTATGCTATTTATAGTGAGCCCTCGAATATACAATTGCAGCCTACGCCACTCACTAGCCTCTTCGGTACGCTCCAATTCATCGTAATTACCTTCTCTTACGAAAGTATTCAACTACTAAGCAGTGATTTGAAGGTGAGGAAGCGAGTTTTTAATGCTGTTATCGACTATGACTTCATTGCGCTAGGATTAAAAAGGTTGGGACTAGGCGCATGCTGCACTAAAATTGATATGTGCAGGAAACTGCATCGTAACGCGTCAACATCTAGTTCTTTGCTTGTGACTGTTGATCATCTCATTTCATAGTTCGTCAGCTAATGATCATTTGGGTTGTCAGAGACTAATTGTGCATTGCAATCCCGACATTGGATATCTTGTGCTTAAATTCGACCCGCATGCTATATTCATAAAACCCCCAGTATTAAAGGGATCCTATAGCATAACACCATATAAATCGAGTAGAGAAAACATTACTGCTAGTAGATCAAACAGCAACATCTTCCACTCGAACCAACCCACACCCCATCCCAGCACTAGCCCACCCGGCACAATGCTGGTTGGGATTCCATGCCAAACTTGTAATATGAGTTCCCTCCTCATAGATAGTAATGACCACACGATTATTAACGAGCCTCGTTTCACCCGCCAAGTTCCTCAACAATCCAGCCTTCTCGATTCGAAATCCATCCAAAAACCGACTCACGCCCGAACTGCCCGCCTCTTTCCCAGGTACCCACTCATGGGTAAACCAAGCCTGCTGCATTTGCTTGGCCTTGGAATGAATAAGTTTCCTTGTGGGATTAGTAGCAATTACTGCACCGGATGTGGAGCCAGCTAGAACCGTCGGATGCCAAGGGCTAGATGGTGCTTGAGTGGAAAGGGCGCTGGGAAGCCTTGAGATAGCGAAGGAGGAGAAGAAGCGGCGAATGACCAGGAGTCGGACGAAGTCGTTCTCTTCGCCGGAGACGAATGATTGGAGGATTGGTGAGAAGTTTATTTGTGGTGAGGTAACTCGCATACGGCTTGCTTCTGCTACGTCTGTTTGGGGATTGATAATTGACGTTAAGCGCGTTTCTCCATCCATTGAGACGGTGGCTAGTAAGTGTGGGTGTGTTGGGTGTGCTGATGCCACGCTAAGGATATATGTTGCATGAACTCGGTGATAGAAATACGGGATCGGAGTCGGTGTTGAGATTTCGGAATGCGCTATATTCCAGATGGCCACGAAACCATCTGCGCAGCCCACTGCGATGTCGCTTGGTGATAACCATGTTAAGCATGTGCACAGCGTCGAAGGTGGTTTGGCTGCAAATACTGGGGATTCAACTTTGTCTGTTCGAAAGTATCAGCGATGCGAACCAAAATATGCTACCCATGGATTCCTTACAGTATTCGGTGGCATCAGCACCCCGAGGCATCTTAACATCGATCACTCTCAACACACCATCTCCCCACACGCCGGCTAGAAGCCCAATATTCCTCTGTACATCCTCTTCATCTTCTTCTCGCGTATCGCGACCCATCGGGCACCACGCAAAGCACCTCAGATCACCCCAATCGGTACATAAAGCAAGCCGTAATCGTGGTTTGAACCGCATATCCATAGTCTTCGTGAGGGAGTCTTCTTTCTGGGCTCTGAATGCCCAAATCTGCAATGTGCATGGATACGGAGCCGATGGCCGAAATGCAGGCGCTACTTTACCCTCTAGTGGGGCAGTACGATTCCGTTTTTGTTCCTCAGAGATCGGGGCAACAACAGCAAGATACTGTGTTAGGCCTGGCTGATTGGGAGCCCATTCCATGGCCTGGATTTTATGACCGAAATTGATTATCCAACCTTCTCGTACTTTCCTATTTTGTGTTGATGTTTGTTTGGCTTTAGGTGCTTTCTTTGACGCATTTGTATCCATTTTTCGGGAATTTCTCTCTTCCCAGGCTTCTCCGAAATTGAAAGCTTCATTTTGTTCCAATTCGATAACCGTCTGATTATCAACCGGCCCAATAAGTACCGTGTGCCGTCCCATGGACTGCGGCATATAGATCTGGCGCACCTCATCTTCCTCGACCCTTTCAAGACGCTGCCTCTTCCTAAACCTCCCACCAATATCAGCATCATAATACCAGTCCCACCCATGAGTCCTTTCCCTCTTCACCTCTTCTGGGTCGGACCCAAAAGTAAGACCATATCCATACGTAGGAAAAGACTCAACCTCGTTGAGAGAGTCACGAGTAGGAAAAATCGAGTCAATCCCTCTAAACCATCGGTCGCGAGTGTAAATCATGGCAAGCTGATCTCTTTCATCAGTTCCAAAATTCACCTGGAGATTGAGGTTCTTCCCAGTGTGCGCTTGCGGATTGAACATGCCTCGGGAATGCATGAACCCATCATCCACCATGATCTTCCCATCGACGGTTAGCGGTTGGCGGATTCCTCTCGATCGCCTGGGTTTAGATTTTGCGTCAACCTCCCGCTCATCTGAACCGTCAAGCTCCATCAAAGACTCAGGAGGCTCTTCCTCTTCATCTTCGGAGGCATTGCCGGCTGATTCTTGCTCCTCTTCGTCTTCTTGCGGAGCGGCAAATTCTTCATCTGAAAACGAAAGATCGTCCTCGTATTCAACTTTCGACTTTCCTTTCTTCTTCGGAGACTTCTCCTCGTCAGAATCTTCGCTCAACCCTGCGGCTGCGAAGGGATCATTTGTATATTTCGTCCTGGTTCCTCCCAGGCGGGTGGATCTGCGTGCTGGCATTTTTTTTCTAGGATAGGGTGACTTCTTCAGCGGACGCAAGGATTAATTGGCATCAAGCATTTCATAGAGACTTTGTTGGTTGGAGCAAAAGTGTTAGTCCTGGTGTTAAGCCCCATTCACTATGGCAGCATAATAAAATCCCTGCAGCTGTGCCTGCTGTATCTGTTCCTTGTGAACATATATTAAATATTCCAGTGTTACATTTCTGTAGAAAGTAAAGGCCTGTATCAAGGAGCTTTTCAAGGTTGTCGTTGGACGAATGAAAGTCTGGTAAGGTCTTGGCGTACATTGAGATGTTTTACCGACCAATACCAAAATTACCAAAAGTTTGCTGCATTGAACCGTAACACAGATACCGACTGTACAAGAGCTTGTTTGCTACCTTAGTTAGATACCTAGTAACTAGGTAGGCTTGACAACCTAGAGTATAGAATACGGAAAGAGTACAGCTTAGTATCGCGCCAGAGAGTACTCTGCCAGTGGGCAGTGAGTACAGACACAATAGCTTTGTTCTTATATTGTTATGAATTTCTATCTTTTGAAAACAACAAAACCCTAAAAAGAAGTGTTTCTTGTGATTTAATATAATCATTGGGCTGATATAGACCCTAAGATCGAGATATAATATTTATTTTGAATGATAGCAAATTGCTTAAAACTTGGAATATCCAGTTATCAATTAGAGGAGCCACAGTTCTGATAGGCGTTGGCCTCCCAGAGTTGATAGGTCTACATTATATTCGACGCTGTATTTATAGGCTTTCTTAAGCAGGGTCTTGCGATGCCTATGTCTTTGCTAGCTTCCCACTAGTGAACTATCAGCATTTCGCTTTCTGGCATTTATATGTTTGAAAGATATTATCAGTGACGTTAGGGGTTAAAACTTGAATTAACTCAGTCGGGATGAATTGAACGAGATAGCGATCCGGTGTTACACCTTGGGTTTATTTATGACCGTATACCACCTACAATTGCGTCGAATACTCCTATAGATAGGTCGTTGGATCTTTTTATGAATAGGGTTTTGGCTATCATCAGGTGACACTAGGTATAGCTTCTATCTTACACCTAGCAAGGCCTTTAAGGGCTGGCAGATAACAGGGATTCTATGGTATCTACTCATTGTTCCTCAGTGCAATAAACAAGAGTAAAAGCCCACGCTTCACCTCTTCATCTCCCCCCTCTAACCAAACGACTATCCCTTGAATCCCCCTCATCCCGTGTTAAAATTTCCCTTCCTCCCCATAATCACCGGTCCGGTCTTATGAGGGTCAGATACTAGCACATCCATACTGATTCGCTTCTGGTAGGATTCCTTGCTCTTCTGCACACACGTGCGCAGCATAAACCACCTTAGGTAAGGCAATGGGCGGACAACCTCGTCCACACAGTCGATCAGCCAGCCGCCGAGGCCTAGACCTTGATATTCTGGTAAAACGTATAGGTCGTTCAGATAGGCGAAGGTAAAATGATCCGTTACCAAGCGGGCGAACCCTATCTGTCGAAGGTTTGTCTCTTGGTCTGTCGCTATCGAGGGATCCACGGACTGGTAGAGTCCAAAGCAGCAAGACTTTTCAATGATAGCTTGCAAAATATGAGGTGGATGCCGCTGTGTCCAGTAGACGAAGTCTTGTTCGAAGGCGGCATTGATGGCTTCGGTTGAGAGGAGACGCTTGTCCGTGGAGATGTGAAAGCCATCTCGAGTCCAACTTCGTGGTTCGGATGGGAGAGACATGTTGCTTGAGATATGAAGGGAGAGAGTGATCAATAGTTAATATTATAAACATGTCGGATTTAATGATTAATTTCTCGACCGACAGTTGCCGGGTTTTATCGGCCTCGTCCTGCAATGAAATTGCAAGTCTTTCAATACGAGGTGACTCATCTCGGCTGGCACCAAGCAGGGGTGGATGTCACCTCTATTTATCTGTCAATTGATGATTAGCATTGAAAGAAAAATATGGATAGTGTGTTCACGTCAAAACCATGGTCGAATAGCCAGTGCCAACTTAGGCGTTGCGGGTGTTGCAGCATAATCTATATCATGAGTGAAGGGAGACTTGATGGCTCAGGGTGATTGATCGCTGGTATATCACGATGCTTCGCCTTAACGACACGGATATACAACAGAAGGACTTGCTTCTGCCATACTTGGACCTGATCAAAAATTCGTATGTGACACGATACCTAACACGTTGCTGGTGTAAGTAGGCATTATTCGCTTTTCCATCTTCGATTTTATAGTAGAAGAGCCTGGGAAGGAGGTAAGTATAAGAATCTTATGCCATTTGTCCAATGAGCAATGAATCGTGCTCCATTACATATACCCTTGTATAGTATTTTGTGAGATCACGCTGGTTAGGTCTCTCACATCAAAGTAACCTCCCATAGCTGAAACGATGATACATTAAGGCAGAATTCTATACGAAGCCCCTCCATGGCCATGCTAACTTAGTATTAATTTGGAAACATGCATCCTTCCATTCCTGAATATTATCCTGCCCAATTTTTCTTGGAGATTCAATTAGAATACTTCAATAAATTACAAGGCGACGATGGTCAATGGCCATGCAATTAATTGACTTGGGGCTTTGTTCTACATATCAAAACCCCCGCAGTGGGCCTTATCTTGAATTGCATCACGTCGCTGTTCATCGCCCAATTCCAACCAACAACCCTTCCACAACTCCTCTAACATATATCAGCCTTTCGAATAGCTTCTGTCTATAACTGTCCGGGTTCAAATCTTCCCTGTATACCATCGTATCACCACAATGGCTCAGCCTTCCCACCCAGGAATCCTCCACCAATATGTACGGAAATAACCAAAAAAACCCCCAAACTCCCACTCAATACTCCCGACGTTAACAGAATCCAGGCCCCAAGACTAGTCGCATTCGAATTCACCTCACAAAATACCTCGAAGCCCAAACCACACAGCCTCCTCTTCATCGGCGGCCTCAGCGACGGCCTCTTCACAGTCCCCTATGTCTCAACCCTCGCCAAATCCCTCGAATCAACAGACTGGTCGGTCTTCTGGCTCCTTCTATCCTCCTCATACAGCGGCTGGGGAACAGGCAGTTTAGACAAAGACGGGGAAGAAATCGCACAATGCGTCCGTTTCGTCCGAGGATACAAAACCTCTCAATGCGGCGCCGGAGCCAAAGTAGTAATTATGGGCCACTCAACCGGAAGCCAGGACGTGCTTCATTACCTGCACTCGCCGAATCCGTTCCTGCACGATCCCAAGTTCGAGAAAGGTCTGCAGCACCTGACCAGGCCGCAGGTTGATGGGGCGATCATGCAGGCTCCTGTTTCGGATCGCGAGGCGGTGCTGAATACCGTGAGGGGGAATAATGAGGCTAAGGGTGCTTATGATCAGTTGGTGGATTATGCAACGAGACAGCCATTTACATCGGGGAAGACTGAGACGATTCTTCAGCCGCATTTGGTTAAGATGGTCGGGCTTGCTGATGATGTTCCTATTTCTTCGAGGAGGTTTTTGAGTCTTGTTAGTCCTGAGAGCCCTGAAAAGCCGGCCGAGGATGACCTGTTTAGTTCCGATTTGATGGATCAGCGACTGAGGGAGACTTTTGGGGCTGTTGGGGATCGCGGATTATTGAGGTCCTCTCTTTTGGTCCTGTATTCTGGGAGTGATGACTTTGCGCCGGCTTGGATTGATAAGGAGCATTTGATGCGGAGGTGGGAGAATGCGACTAATGAGGGAGGAAAGAATAGGTGGAATGCTAACAGTGGTGTTATTCCTGGTGCTAGCCACAATGTTAAAGATCAGGGTCAGGATGACTTAGTTGCTCGAGTCACTCGGTATCTTGATGATGTCTTGAAGGCTTAATGGCATCATATGTCCGTTCCATCAGTTGCCAAACATTCTCTAAAGCATAAATGTAATGTACATAGAAAGGCAAAGGAAATCGAAGCAGCTGAAAGCCAGAGACTTAAGTAAACATCGGACCGAATATAAACGGAGGGTATATCCATTGGCAGCCAGTGCCAGGAAGACAGCATCCTCCTTTACCTGGCACCCCTCGCAACATATCTCACGCAACAATCTCATTCCATCACATCCACTCATTCAAACCTTCAACCACAACCCAAAAACGCCCTTAAGATACTCC
>MVGC01000486.1:0-17410 GCA_003589665.1 Aspergillus sclerotialis | reverse complement strand
TTAGCTGTAGTAATAACCTTCGAGGTTGTATAGAGTCCTATTGTAAAGCTAATCTTATTAAAATTCTATATATCGTCTTTATGTATTCTATACTCTTAAATAGCCTTTAATATAGTATCTAACCACTGTTTTATAACCGTTGGATCTTCCTGCTTCGCCCGTTGGTATAGTATACGTCGGTTATATCGTGTACGTAGTATCGGATAACGTTTAATAAAGGTAGATGCCTAGTTGACTCCAAGGGTTATATTAGAATTATATATTCGCTCGCTAAGTAAAATTTAAGCCATTCCATATAGGAATTCCGGTCGAATTGTAAAGCCTCGTTTATCTGCATCTAGGAGTCGTTTAATAAGAGTTTCCTCTTCAATATCTGTTAGTTTACGGCTATTTAGTTGGGTTTCACAGCGTGGTTTGATGCCAGAGAGCCGCTCGCGAAAGGTAGTTTTAGGCACTCTAAATATAGCAGCAACGCTCTTTTTAGATTTGATTTTTTAATTATTATATACTGAAATAGCTATTTATATACGGGCTTCCTTAGATAGAGGCATTTTATATGGAAAGGATGGAAAAGTTGATGAAAATAATAGGTTAGTAAAAATAGGGAGAAAACGCGCGGCTCGGCCGCGGATTACGTTAACTAACTTAAGTTACTAACTATGTAGGTAGTTTATATTATAACAACGATCTCAGTCTTCTAGCAATAGGACTAAGTTCCCAGATTATATACTGATTAAATTGCCGGTTTTGTATCCCTTATTAACCTGACTATACACATCCTCCCTCTGGGTATTAATGGGTGGGAATCATCTCTTCGCCCACATTTAATCGCCTTAGACATTCCAGGATACCGGGATGTGTATAGTTATAGTGTACTTCCAAATGTCCTGCTCAGAAGCCTTGTGATGAACCTGGCGAGTGTGGTTCTGAATTTCTGACGCGGGTGGGCGTCGCTAGATATACCTGTTGGGCAGATATATATATCTGTTGCACTGACGTCCGCCACAATAACATACTCCAAATATTACAAAATATCGATCAGAATATAATAAATAGCAAAGGAACACGTTTAAAAACGGTCTAGTATTTAGTATATTTAATTGTTGTATCCTGTAGGACATTCACTGCATAGAAGATTGGAATATCTCCCACCGAATTGAGTTAAAAAAAAAAAACGTATGAAAAATAAAAGTCGGCAAGAGAAAAGAACAAAAAGCAGTAGAAATCCTCCAAGACTGAACACTGGCCGGCTGGCCGGCACTACTCTCCTATTACATGAGAGTCCAACTCAAAGTAGGGACTCTGGGTTACCCTAACTCACTCTATCGAGTCAACCACCTTTACACCCAACACTCCCCAAGACAACTGTCCATCCCTTCCACCCAGAATATGGATAACAAGCCTCCCACCCGCCTGTAATCCTATCTATCTCTTCCCCACTGCACTCCCCATCCTGAAACATACATATATCGTCCATATTCGCTTCGTTAGGACTCTTCCATGATATACTCTCCACGGTGTCTTGATTGACTATGGCCGTGTCGAGGGCAGTGCAATTCCGTCCGTATCGGCTGGATCGGTGGAAGACTGAGATGTCGATGTTGGATGCCTCGGGGTCGCATGCTGGTGGGCCGGGGGAAAGGAATCGAAGGTCCCACTGTTAATCGGGTTAGTTTTGAGCTAGGAGAATTGGGAAGGGAGGGTGTGGAGGGAGTACGCTTCGATATTTGAGGATATCGAGGGTTGAATCTTTCTCTTCTTCGATTGGGGCTGTGGTTGCTAGTGATAGTAAGGCGAGAAGAGCGAGGGTTGATGGTTTTAAGTGCATTTTTGGAACTGCTGGCGATACCATATAAACAGTAGAAATATCCGTATACCTGGGTGTAAATATGTATATCAAATTAAGACGAGAAACATGAATAAAGACGGTGGTGGCTAACAATTAAATACCTCTCCCTCAATGCATCTATCCACTAACTAGAGCGCCCGCACTAGTAGGTCAACTAAATGTCACTATCACATCGCATATGCATGTAAAGATGAATGCCACGCTAGACTACAATATCGACTAACAAATACATTTGAGTTCAAGTCTCATACCCAATCATTATTTCCCAATCGTTATCCGTTGCTACTGATCTTATCCGCTTTTGGATAGGCTCGGCATAAACAAGTAACCACCTTGCAAGCCTTGTAGAATACTGTCAAAAAATTACACATGAGTATTCTCCAGCCACAACAGTATAACACCTAGACATTCAAAAATTTATCCAAATTTCAACACTACATCCCTCATCACCATGCGCGACTGGGACCACTTCGTCAAAAATAACGTCTATTTCCTCCGAGACAGAGACACCGTAACAGTCGGCGAAGAACAGCCCTGGACAAGAGGCGCAGTCGATGGACTCCCCCACCTTTCAGCCCTCCTGGCCTCAGCAACCCTCACACCAGTCTCCATCTCAGGCAAAGAATACGAGCTCCTGGCCTGGGGACCACAGTCCTCCCGTCGCGGCTGGCTCTGCAACCCGCCTCTCGATGCCGGTCAACGGCAAGAGCAAGAGCACCAAGTGCACCCAATCCATCGGAACTTCTGGACCGTATGCGGTGGCATTGTGGAGCAGTTTAATACTAAGCCGAACTCCCGATGGCTGTGCCATAACCAGATCCTTACCGTGGCTGCTACAGAGACGTCGATCGGCGACATGCTGGATGCGTATGCCTGGGCTTGGGAAGATAAGGGACTTACTATCCCCATCAACGCGGATGAGTACTATGTTGTTGCCGTTGAGGCGAATATGAACGTCACCCTCGCTCATCGGAAGACTGGCCGGGTGATCCTGTTTGCCCCGGATACTGATTCTATCGGGATTACGATCCTTCCCGGTTGTCCGGATCGATCTCTGTATACGTTTGATGATGCGCCTGATCTTGAGACTTGGATTGAGCGGTCGGTTTTGGAGCAGATCTGATATGGTTATAGAGTCTGATAGAGGGGCGGCCGAATGTGCATCGGTATATTGCCGATGGTGATTGTGGTGTTTAGTTGTTTAGTACATTGTATCAAGACATACCTGGGGCTACCTTACATTATAGCTATTATAGACAGGTATTATAGACAGGTTTTATTGCATATTAGGTTAAGCCTCTAATTGCAAACACTTATCATATCATCAATCAGCTGGAGGTTCGGTGTAGCTTGGTTAAGTGCCATCTTATTCTTTGCGATATAGGACATGCCAAGGTGGGGGTTATGGGTATTTTGTGACAATATGTATTGATATGATACTAGTATCGGATACTTGCTATTCCGAGTCTGTCCAAAAGGGAATTACAGCTGTCTTAGCATAAAGAATGGGAAATAATAATTGGATATGAGACCCAGGCGCCAGTTTTGCCCTCGAGTGTAACAGTCTAGAATAAGATTCATGCAGGGATCGGCAGGAACATGACGAACCAGACCTTGCCATGTAACATAGACATATTAGGGCACGTGTTGGGCAGGTTTGTGCAAAGAGGACGGATAGATTTGATATAAATGCAAGACAGGCTGGTTTTAAAGACTAGACAGACTATATATAGCAAGTAAGTACAGTACCATGTAATCAAATCCGTGCATCTTTCCTATTCTACAGTATACCTCACTGCCCAGCACCCCCCTCACACCCCTTCCCCGCAAGAACAACTGTATATGCCCTCCACCCCGAATAAAGATAACAAACATCCCACCCATTGGTAATCCGGTCAACGGGTTCCCCAGAGCACGTCTCATCATCGAACATGCAGATATCGTACACCGTCTCGCCGGGGCTCTTCCACGAGAGACTCTTCACGATATTGGGATCCGGGGATATGTCTGTGCAGTTTCGTCCGTAGAATCCGTAGTTGTGCATTACGGATAGGTCGATGTTGGATTCGGAGGGGTCGCAGATAGGCGGGGCTTCTGAGAAGAGGCGGAGGTCCCACTGTTTATTTGGTTAGTAGGGCAAGGACGAGGATGGAAGGTTAGCGACGAGGGAAAGGAAGGGAGTTGCGTACTCGTCTAGGAGCGAGAGCTGCGCGTTTTGCAGCGTCCATTGGGGTTGCAGTTGCCAATGGGGAGGCGAAGAGGAGGGCGAGGGAGAGCGTCGAGAAGAGCTTCATTTTTGGATAGATTTTATCAATTGTCAATTATGAGTTCGCTCGTTGAAAATCAATATGGCAAGTGTATATACTAAGGTCTGTCTATATACTCGAACAAAGAGTAAATCCAAATAACAGGTGGACGAACTAGTCTATTAAATACCCAACTCATCTCAATGCAATATATCCGCTAGCCCCTTATATCCAATACACATACATAACTGCATGTCTCATCACTTCGTATCGTATATGCAAGTAGATATATACTAATACGAACTAGCAAGTCTAGAACATTCATGCAGGGATCACCAGAACCTGACGAACTACCGGGATCGAAGTAAAACAGGTTATATTGAGCTCGTATTGGTGTCATTGATTGGATCGTTAGAGCCGGAATGTAAGAGCAGGTATGAAGATGGGTTGGGATTAATACGAAGCTAGAGAAGCATCCAATACTCTCAGAGGAACGCTCCGAGATAATTTGACCAAAATCTAATGAATTAACTATTTATGTACAGTAAGTAAGTAATAAGACGCTACGCTACCACCAAGAGCAAAGCGGCATCTAGGTAGTCTATAGTTAATTAGAATCGCAATCCAATCCAATCCAATCCACATCACCACTACCTCTAATAGGATGCGATGGTAGAGCCAGGCATACACCCCGGCGATCTTAAATCCTCCCAAATCCTGACCAAACACTGGTATCAATCATTGTCTATCCCCAGTAAACAACCTCCAAGCCCGTAGTGGCAACATCTGCAACTTCAGTGCAGCTGGTTTAATAAACAGCAAGAAAGTAACGGTCCCAATAAGCACACAGAGGATATTGGTACTGTAATACCCGTCACGGCTGACATGACATGTGCCTCCACCATTCACACACCGGTTTTTCTCCGGCTCAATGGCGCAGGAGAACGCTTTCGTGACGAGGTCGCCTTTCAGGGACTCGGCCGGGGGAGGGACGGTCGGAGGAACGCAGGTGGCTTCTGTGAAGAGGTCGACGAGTTTGAGGATGAAGAATTTCGGGAATGTGCCGCCTAGGTTTGAGACGCTGTTTTCCTTAGTGGGATGAATTGGAAGGAAAAGGGAATAGGGGGCTTACGTTGCCAACATGGTCATATACGTCCCTCCAATCGCTGGATCAGCGATACGGGCGTGGAAGGCAGATATAGCGACGAACATGACTGTCATCATGAAAGTTGAGATGACGTGTTCGCCAATCACGGCGAGGAGGTACCAGACCGGGACCTCGGCGGCGGATGGGTAGATCATGACGGTGGCTTGGGCGAGAATTGCGGCGGCTAATCTGCCGACGAAAGCCCAGCACCAGAGTCGCATGGGAGTATACTGTGTTGACCATTTGCCGGCATAATAACCTAGCATGATCTCGAATGGAAAGTCGATCAACACAACGAGGGCCATGTTATCCTGCCCGAATCCCTTATCAAGCAACTTCAGACTCGTAACGGCGTCGTTGGCCTGGAACCCAATCTTCGCGATCAGGTGGATGATAATGATCGTCTGAATATTCTTCAACTTCAACACACTCCACATGCTCTTGTACACATCCAGAATGCTATCCCTGCCCTTGGCTCTGTCCTCTCTCTTCATGACCGCCAAAGCAAGTGTAACAATCAGATACGCCCACCCCCAGAACGTCAAATAGGTTCCCAGCGACAAAAGTCCGCCCTCCTTGGGAGTCGACCTAAACCAGCGATTCGCAAAATCCGCCGAATTGAACGCCAAAAACACCGTATACGACAGGAACTGGCCAGCGGTTAAGCCCACCGTCTGCGCAGTCGACGCATAGGAGATATTCGGCGGAGACATAAGTGTAATGGCCCACCCATCAACGGCAATATCCTGCGTAGCGCAGAAAAACACCAGCAAGAACCACCAGCAGGTGAAATTCCACACCCCGGCTCCCCCGTTCGCGCCAGCCCGCTGCATCATATCTTCAATGCGTCCTCCCAGATAAATCATCGCTAACCCAGCAATTATCTGAACGGGCGTAATCCAGCTTTTCCGTCGACCGAACGTCGGACTCCATACCGCATCCACGATAGGACTCCACAGCAGCTTCAGCGAATAGGGATACGATGCTAGCGAAAAGACACCAATCTGGCCGTAGGACAAGTACGGCTTTAACAAGAACGGCACGGACCCCGTCGCCAGACCCATCGGCACGCCCTGAAGGAAGTACAGAACACATAGCAGGAGGAAATTCCTGCGATCGCTCGCGGGCAGATTATGGAAACTCGTCGTAGTCAGGGCAGGAGTCTGCGGTGTGATCGGGGGATTTTCGTCAAGAGTAAAGTCCCGTTGCGACATGAATTTAGTCGCTTGGTCGGAGGAAGACTCGGGAGAGGTATCCCTCTTTCGCATCTCGATGTTTGTATTCATATTTCCGTTAGCATGGCCGTTTTGGGAAGAATTGTCGTGGCCGGTAGCGATTCTGAGGGTCGGCTTTGAGCGACGCTTCGCGACCTTACGCTTCATCTGTGTGCGGCCACGGTGTAGTTTGGTAAGAGTGTAGACCTGAGGTCGTTGGAGGTTGAAGTGACAGGGATGCTAAGGAGAGATCGTCGAGTGGATCTTGGTCGGATGCAGTACCGGGGCCCTTGGGGGAGGTGTTCACGGAGGTTCGATCGCAGTATATGAGGTTTATGAGGATTGGATTTGATTGTCAAAAGGAAGAGTAGGTGGTTTCGAGGGAGGTGAGAGGGATGAAAGGGTTAATTGATGGATCGGAAAGCATCCACTAGCATTGGAGCAGAAAAGCAGAAAGGGTGGCGGTTCTAAAGGCAATCTGGCCTCTAAATCCCGGATTTCCTCAGGCACTCCTTGGGGGCCAATCAGCCTCTCCACTATTAAATGCTTGGTTTGGATTCTAATTTTACTTGCATACTTGTTTGTATCCTTCTACCTGTTTTAAAGAATCGAAGAATCATATTTACTCCAATTAACCCTTGTAATATGCTAGAATGCCTGTCTAAAATAGACCACAGCAGGTATCCCAGAACAAAGCAACTATTCTACTCATTTCGATAAAATAAGCACATTAAATTCTAGTGCCCTTCTCGCAATATTTATCACTGTCGCACATGAAAACAATACTCGCCTCCTCGCCAAATAACTGCATTCCTAGCCTGTTCGGCGCACCAGGCTCTCGCGACGACTTCTTCTCCCGGACCAACTGAGTCGAACCAACCTGTTCGATTCCCACGCGGAGCTGGGAGCGGACCAATCAAGCCGCATACCGTCTTGACGTCGCTGACTCCTCCCAAAACACCGTGAAGAACCGTTCTCTTGATCCAGTAACCGCAGTCGTGGATGGCATACCGTTGTCATAGAACGGCGTCCCATTCACCCTTCCTGATGGCGAGACATGGACCAGGGAAGCCATGATCCTATGTCTGTAAACTTGGCCTGGCAAGACCATGTTGAATAGCCAGTCTCATACGGCCGCATTGCATGTCTGCGACCCAGATGCTATTGAGTTGAGTGTGGTTCAATCCAGCTACGCGAACAGGCAGGTTACTATAGGAAGCATCCACCAGCATACGATATTTTGACAGACTCGGTGGGTGCTGTAGTATCTTATCTGCAGAGTCTCAGCTTAATGCATTAGTTCGATGAACGGATGAGAGCTTGAAAACGGGCTCAGCCCGGGCTCTAGACTGACGTTTGTAAATCGATAATAGACACTAGTAGCTGAAGCGCTGCAAGAATGTTCGCAACTCCACCAACCAGCACGACAGCCCAGAAAGTATACCATTGCAGAGGATTCCTCCTGTCGCGCCACAGGTCAGTAAGTTTACTGGGCCTCTGGCGCAGATTGAATTGCTGGAGCCTGATTAATCGGCGCCCGAGTCGCGGGAAGTCATCTCGCGCGCTGTACACATCACTTTGCTGGAGATGCCCTTCTATGCTCCGACATGTGATCGGCCATACATTGGGAGGATATCCACGCAGGACTCTGTCGTAGCTCTTCCACCACAGATAGCCGTACTTATATTTGCGTTCGCATAGATCCGATAACATGGTATCAACACTCTGGTTGGCGCGTGACTGCTTCAGAGCGTAGATCTCCTCGTGTGCCAGCTTCCTGGATATGCCGTCTTGTCCAAATAGAAGACGGTAGGAGAGGATGACCTCTTGCTCGAGGCTGACGCAACACTGATCCCTGTCCTCCGGCGATAAGGGATCAAGTTCTTCCGATATACTATTAGCTGTTAGTCACTGATCAAACTTCTCAATAGTCGGCAATGTAAATTTCGTACCTTCGGACAGCCGGACAAGTCTCGTTGCTATGGACGGCAAGGAGGGCGCAGAATGATGGGAAGCGAAATAAAGATAGGCGTCGATTAGCTGGATTGAACCGCAGGTGCTCACTGATAGTATCGACCCATTGAATTGTGACGTGACCGAAGTAGCGCAGCGAGTAGATGCTGAGGCTTGCCGCGTACAGGCTGTCTGCATCTCTAGATATACCATATGCATGCTCATCTAGCCGCTCACCCCAATACAGTTGCTTGAACGACCGAAATGTGGTCAGGACTGGTCGCATATACCGGTCAGCTAACCTGTGGTTTTGAGAGTATTTAGGCTGTTTGACTCCATCGGGTAGAAGGCACGTTAGGTGCGGTCCCATACCATCTTCGAAGACAAGCCTAGGTCGTACCATCATGCTTGTCCAGCACAGTGCGGCGAATATGGCCAGGTAAAGATAGCTTTTGTCTCGGCGTTTATTTAATTCGTACTCAGAAACCTTAGCCTTCTCCTCAAGGTGCCGCAATATGTCGTGTATACTTGTTTCGGGCTGTGCTGACCGTAGTACTTGCAATACTGCAATGCACCAGTCCCAACAGTCCTCGACTTGCAGCGAACTTGAGCATGGTACTAAGCACCGAATTGGGTCAAAGATTGGGTCCATAAGAGCTTGAAAAGCTTCCCTTTCCAGGTAGTCGCAGTATGACTTGATTCCTGGGAAGTGCGCTAGGGTTCCCGGCTTGAGCCCAAACAGTAACTGGGCGAATTCAATACGCTTATCGTGAACCATCCGCTGAATGGAAATCTGGACCTGTTTCTCCAGATCTAGCTGCTCTTTGCGATATAAGCTCATTCGGGACAGCAACTGCTGCATTGTGAAATTGTTTTCCACGACTAATATTTGCTGGGACGTCTCGTCTTGTTTATGGAGGTCGGGCCACGGACTTTTGTCTTCTAATAGACGTGTTGACCGGTGACTTGATAAGATGTTTTTTCGTATGGAGGCAAGGCAAGATATTCCTGCCAGCTTTTATATTATATGGAACACTCATTATGAAGAAGGCGCTAGACTTTTTGCTAAATATAAAATTGGCAAATCCCAGAGGCAGGCGGCTAAGGATGAAGTGGATGCCATTATCGTGTGTAGCTAGCTGGTTTTCCGTTTTTGGTATTTTATTTGGTAGGTAACCGCGCGCTATCGAAGAAAGATTTGATTCGCTGTGGGGGAAGACATATTGAGACAAACTCTCGAAATACAAAGCCGCTAGCCTGATGTTTTGGCAACTGGGGTTAGGAGGCGCTTGTCGGCTTAGCGCCTCCCCACTTGGAGTCCGTGCTTTCAGTCTTTCCCCTCAGCCTGAGCCGGTGCCTCTGATATGATATGAGAACGATATCCCTAGTTCTTCCTCAACGAGACGAGTTAGCCAGTACTATCTATATGCTGTTCAGCGTCAACGCAATACTAAAGGTTATTGCCCAGTTCCTGCCCCAGTTGGGAGGAGCTTACCCAGCCAAACTGACCCTTTGCAGACACGACCTAGCCTGGTATTCAAAACCCGTATTCTTCATCCTCTAATCCGTACTCATTGCATTCAACCATTACGTATAAATACAATAACTACCTCCAGAATGGCCGGATCACAATGTCAAGTCATCAAAGCACCTTCAGACGAACCTCCCCGCGGCAATATATCCATCTTTCTTGCCGGAACAACTAGCAAAGTCGACACGAATGACTGGCGCGAGGAATTAAGTGCTTCTCTCTCCGATATACCGATTACCATATATAATCCATACCGCGCTGATTGGGATAGCTCGTGGCGTGAGGACATTGATTTCCCGCCTTACCGCCAGCAAGTGGAGTGGGAGCTAGATAAACAGGACACAGCCGACGTTGTGGTCATTTACTTCCACCCAGCAACTCAAGCGCCCATCAGTTTGTTAGAGCTTGGAATTTGTGCACGGGTGCCGGGGAAAGCAATCGTCGTTTGTCCTGAGGGATACTGGAAGAGGGGAAATGTACAAATTGTGTGCAGGAAATTCGGTATCGAATGGTAGACGATGTTGACAGACTCAGAGCGGCAGTGGTGAAGCGAGTTGCGGATGCTTCATAGTTTGCCATGTCAGCACTTACAAATTAAAGGTTGGGCGAGGAGGCGAGGGGTTGACCACACGGTGTCAGTGATTCTTTGTTGCGCTTGTTGGACCGCTTTGATGGTACCCTAAGAGTAGGAATTTGTAATACGCATCATGGCAGTGACTTACTATACTGTCCGTGCCTACTGTTGTATATGCCAATCAAGTAATATGGAGTTTTGAGACGCCTCAGAAATCTCTGTTGTCCTTTCTACATGGCTTCAACAATGCTAACAGTGCTCGATCTTACACCGAATCGCTCAAGGCAGTAGCAACTATCTATCGTTGACTAATATGTATAAGGGAATCAAAGTCCTTCTCATGGACCTGATCCAACGGTTTTATAGGAAATTCTGCTGGCCCTTCAGGTGTCGGACACGTCTTGCTAACGATTTCGAGGTATAAAGCTCTGGCATTCGCAAGCTCGAGATCGGCTTCGGCTTCTTGTCCATGAGCTTGACGTAGTGCCTCAGAGAGCTTGAACCGGCATCGAGCATACTTGGCAGGATGGGTGTCCTTATGAATAGAGCTAATAACAGTAGCCTCTTTGAGATGGTCACTGAAATGAAGTGAGAAATTTAAGTAAGCATAAGACGAGCTACGACACTGGGTATGTGAGCAGGGACCAACTCACAGTGCAGCATCTACATTCCCCTGCATCAGGGCACAACAGCCCAAATGATATTCGATAATCCCATTGAAGTCAAGCGCTCGAGACTTGTCTCCTTGGAGCCAAATCGACTGACATTCCAGCAACATGCTTTCTGCATTGTTATAATCTCCTTGGTACATTAAGAGTCGACCTATGGTGAACTTGCATCTGCGCGTCGTTAGTATGACCTACTCCAATACCAGCGTGTCTTCCAGTAAATCCGTATGTCGGAGAGGCAACTCACGTAGCTGCTGGAGCCCAGACAAAGGGCACTGCATTCAGAAGTCCATCTAAGGCCTCATTCAACAACGACCTTGCTTCATCAAGTCTTCCAGCATACAGCAAAATTCTCCCATGTGTCAGCTTCAAAAGTGGGGGGCATTGGAACTCAGCGCCCGAAGACTCGGACCAGGCCCTCCATGTCGCACGGCTGCGCTCCGCCCACTTGACTGCGATGTCGAAATCCCCCAGGCACCCATAGATCGTAGCTAAGTTGTCTTCAATCCAACACGTGTTAGGAAGGTCAACAGGATTTTCGGCTTGTTTTAAACTGTGTGCTGTAAGCAAGCTGCTCAGGGCCAGCTTGAACTGTCCCCGGAAGGCCCACATTGATGCGACATGAATTTCAGTGGACGAGAGGAGGTATATCTCCTTATCAGGCTGCGGAAGCGTCTGTATTGCTATCTTATTGACGGACACGAGGTCCTCAAGCTCGTGCCAGTTTTGCGTTTCAAGAAGATACCTAACGTACATTAGCGTACATAACACTTTTCCCACGAAGGTTCTTAATAGAAAGAAACGTTTCGTTGTTATCAATCTGTACGGAACAAATTGAACCCCACTCACCGTTGGCACTGAACCCATGTCTCGCAGGTCTCTCTACAAGCAGAGAAGTTTGGGTGTCGTTTTCGCTCTTGTAAGAATCTGGACTTGAGCTGTAGTACATGTTGCAACCAAAGTTGGCACTTATCCCAGACATTGTAGAGGTTGGCTCTAGTTGCCCTGGCCTCTTTTGGCCTCTTCGGAAAAACGTTGTACATTAAAATTGAAGCTTCATGGAAAGACTTTTGGAGTTTTTGAGCTCCAAAAATCGCCGGAACTGTGCAGCAATAAGTCTGTGGATAGAGAACATGCGACTGTACCTGTCTCTTTTAATTAATGCAAGAGCCAGAAGCTCTTCTGTATTTGCATTGAGGCTATGGCGATCACTGTCAGTAAGGTCATTCGCCTTGTGCGGGTCCGACACAGACAACTAACCGATCAGGATCAAGATACCGAAGCATATCATCTGTAAGGTTTTCTGTCGCTTCATTTGTTTCAAACAAAGACTGTGGAATGCCGTCTGGTGCACAAAATGTGAACACCGACAGAAGTGTAGCACAATCAGGTTGAAGGCTCTCAAAGGAGAGTCGCCAGACAGTGTCCAGTCCATCCTTGAAGTCCCTGGATCTATCGTACACCTCAACGAGCTCTGAGATGGACCATGAGCGACGGTGAATCAAGCCACACATGTTGGATAGCGCTAATGCATGACCACTTAACTTCTCTGACAGGCTGTATGCGGACTTTGCTTCGTTTGCCAGAAGTTCTGCACTGATTTGTCCTGCGAGAAGATGCAGCAAGAATCTGGAGCCGGTATCCGTGTCCCAAGGGAGGACCTCAAGCCCAGCATCTGCTGGATCGAAGCCAAGCGAGTGATTTCTCGTTGTAATCAGGATCCGTCCAGTACTCCCACTCAAAGGCCAATAGTCCCGGAGGAGCTCTGATGTCTCTGCATTATCATACACGACCATCCATTTACACGCTGATGAATATCCGAATTAGCGTCTGTATGGGCCAAGAACCGACAAACGTACTAGTCTGCTGGAGCCAGCCTTTCAGAATCATGCGGTTTTCATCGTGAGTGGCTGCTCCAGTATCAGGTAGCTTCAGCCTAAGAGCGATATCTGTAAAACTCTGCTGGATAGAAACAGAACTTTCTGCATTGACCCAGAACATAGCATCGTATTCCTCGGTTGCTAGTTTCTTCTCTAGGTATTTCATGGCGACGTGGCTCTTCCCAACTCCTCTCATGCCATAGAGTGCCAGCGAGCGTAGCGGCGCAGTTGAATCACTATGTCTGAAGTGACTATCGATCTTCTCAATCGCATCATCGCGATCGAAGAATCTAGTAGTCTGTATAGGAGGGAGCACATAGCAAGGTAGCTGAGCGGTACCTCGGGACGCGTGAGGCGAGAGAGAAAGATATGAAAGCCACGAACTCAGATCACCCTGGTACTGTCTCTGGTATATTGTAGCAACTCTTTCAAGCCGATTAAGCATGTCTTCAATATCCTCGACTGCCACTGTGAACTTTTCGGTTAATTGAGGCCAGGCTGAAGGTTGCCGCTCTGGCGTGGTAATAATATTAGTTTGCGAATACTGGATTGATAGCTTTGAAAATTAGGAGCCGCACCGCTATTATATACTGACTCTGAGAGATCATCCTCTGCCTTGCGTAAGAGTTGCACGGCATCCGCGAGGAACGAGACGATTCGCAGGAATATGTCAAAAGAAGACTCTTTATCCTCCTTAGTGACAGCAGGACTCTTCCGACAGTGAAGGATGAAATCATGGCAGTTTCTGCCTAGTTTCTTAAGCATCTGGACGATTTGTCGCATAGTCTCGTCGCTTTGTAAAGCCAACTAGAACATGCGATCAATAACAAGGCCTTCTCGACAATGTCAGATCTCTTACTGTAAGCAGTAGTCCAAGTAAACCCCAGAAGATACCTGTGTCTAAAGTTGAGGAAAGCTGTGTGGAGAAGAATTCACTGAAAATTTTCAGATCAATCAGTCGCGGCTGCAGCATTGCCAGCTCATGCAATGCGGCTTCAGATGCCTCTTCATCTTGTTCTGTGAAAATATGCTCTTGTATATCCTGATAGGTGCGGAAGCTCCTGATTATCCGGCGATCGTATGGCTCCATACGCTCCGAGCAAGCCTTGATAGTCAACGTCCATTGTTTGGCGAAGTAGTCCTCCCTAGAATCGCAACGACACTATGTTAGAACACCATCCACCGGCGACTGAGGAAAAAGGTCGTACAAGACAGGAGATTCCATGGTGCACCTGGCTATTTAGCAGGAAGTGCCAACTACAACATACAGATTGGTTGAGTCAACCACAGATTTGCAGAACACAATGGTCGTAGACCAGGCCTGGAATCGAGAGAGGAACGGGTGCCAATCGCCAACCCAGTGGGCACATATCATGAGACGTTGCAGGGCCGTTCCGTCTCGGGGTGGAGCTGGCGCTTGCAGAGGTTCTTTGGCCAATTGATGGAACACACGTGTAGGCGCGATAGGAGGGGGCGGGGTTGTGCTCCATCCTCCTACTATTGTATGAGTGTTCCCTCAGAATCAGCTGCATCTGCGGTAATAACGGAGGACTACTCAACCTATAATCCTCAGTTTTACTAGATCATTTGGGTTGTTGGATCGCGGTGACAGATTACTGTTTATCGAGGCAGACAGTAAGAACGCATTGATAAACTAAAAAGGTAAAACTCAAGAGAAACCGACCCCTTCTCACGGCTTTTCTACTTAGTCCATCTCCCTGAGAAACGCCTTTGACCTTTCACTCTCAGGAAACTCTGACAGATAATAATAATCCAGCCAAAACTCCCGTGCATCCATATAATCATCATGCATATATTTTCGTAGCAAAGCCTTCCAGTCCTTATCTTCGTCGCTATCCCCAATTGTAGTGCAGACATATTCCCACCAAACTGGGAAATACCCCGATAATTCCCAGTCAATGATGCCCGTGAGATGACCATTTTCAACTATGATATTGACATCGGTGAGGTCGGAGTGTGTAAATGTATAGGGCTCCGCAGGCGGCATGCGATTCCGAAGTCTATCTCGCAGCCTGGGGAACTCCTTCTAAGCTCCCTGCCATGTCGTCCCAGAGCTCAGCGGCAGATGAGAAAAGGCCGTGAGGAAGACCGGAATCAAGAAAAAGAAAGTCGCTGTAGATTGGCCGGCCATCGAGTGCCTGTGTTTTATCAGATTGTAGTTTGCGAAGTTGTGTTAAGTGGTCAGCGGTCTCTTTCGCGATATTTTCTTTCTGATCATTCGTGAGCTTCGGCCAAGCTTAGTGGAGAGTTTCGCCAGGAATACGTCGCAATAAAGTAAATGCGTGGTCCTCCTCTTCCCATTCCTCAGCGACAGAAGGAACGGGTATAGTTGTGTTTTCACTTATGAATCGAAGATTTGGGACTTCATAGCCGCGGTGGCCAGTGCCTCGTTCTTTCAATATTAATTTTGAGCCCAACGACCAGACGCCTCGATCGCTGCATCCGTAGAATAACTTGACGTGGCTTTTGTAGCGGCAGGCACTTTGGCGTTCAACTGTCCAGCTACATGCTGAGCAAGGATCGGAAGACATCACGAACCAGGCAAGATGACAGGAGATAAAACATAACCCCGAGAAATTGGTGAACGAAGATAAGATTCAAATAGAAATATTAGATACTGTTGTCAGTGAAGCGGGCAAACCTCTTATTTATAAATCAGCGAATGGTCTGACTGACCTGTGCCCCTTTCATACCAACTAATCACACCCGTGTCCCAGTCGGGTTGCGAACCGGACCAGCCTTGAGTTGGGTGGTCTGCGCTTGGAGGGGTTGAATTATGGATAGAGTACACCATGAGGCTTATGCTTGCTTTAGAATGAAAGAAGGGCATGTTGATGATGAGGCGTACAAACACCATAAATAACAAACGATAGGCGCTAGGATTGATATCAAGTTCGAAGGTTCGAGTTCAACAGGGTTTCCTTGTTTAAAGTAATACTACCTAGGTAAGATTCTGGTACTGGATAGCCCTAATCAGATCAATAAGGTACCTATCACAGGATTAAAGCAATACTATTTCGTCGACAATGCTAAGAGATGCAGATATGTACAAATACAACCAATGAGACTAATATATAAAAATACAGAGAGCTATACTCCAAACTCATACACCCAATCCAGCATCGCTTACAACCCCTTCGCTTTCCTCTCATCTTCCCACTTCAACTCCCTAACTGCAACATCAAGCACCAGCCTCGCAAAAGCCCGATGCAACCTCCCCGTCCACTCCGGAATAGCCTTCTGTTTACTCAAATCACCCTCCTCGGGAATAATCTCATAATCATGCGCCGAAGCAAACAAAACCTCCACATACTCACCACCCTCACCTTTAAACGGCTCCGAGACACTAATCTCATGTCGTCCTCCAGACATAAACCGCCAGGGATATCCCCAGCGGGCAATCTTCTCGAAAAACCTGCGTAGATCAGGCGAAAGAGTCCACGAAACTAATAATCCATGCTCGCGCCCCTCGTCCTCGGCAGGAGTTCGCTGAACAGTAAGCGCCCCGTTTAGAAGCCCCCGCGGTGCACCTGTCTTCCTATTGGTTCCGAATCCGTTACATCCATCGCCTACATCGCCGGGATGCCATTTCCACCGCGTCAGAAGACCAACGAGACTTCCTTCTGTGCGGAGGACGGAGCTTCCGATTAGTGAACGAGCCCATGCTTCGTGGAGTTCTTGGTGCGAGGGTGTAGAGCTGTCTTTGTCTTTTATTCGGTTTTCGAGGTGTCTTAGAGGGATTTTGGCGGAGTAGACGTCGACATAGCGACAGAATTGTGAGGAAGATTGGGGCGTGCGCAAGGCTGCGCTGGTTGTGGTATCTGTTGGGAGTGGGGATAGCGCAATTCGAGGTGGTTTATGCCTTTGTTTATACCATATATGACGAGAATTGGGGGAGTTAAGAGGGTGATTGCTCTAAGAACAGGTCTTGGTGCCATTTTGTTGTTGATCGAAGTGAAAGTGGAAGGAAGCTTGGGGAGCTTAAGCTAAGCTCGAAATAAGATAAACGCGGGGAAATCAATTCGTCCGGTTGACATTTTTGAATTCCTCCGACGGAATCCTTCCTTCTTCCTTCCTTCTCTTATGGTTCTTGATATTTCTTGTTCATCTATGTCTTAATCCTATGAGACTTATGTTAGTTCTGTATCCTGTCTCTATACTTATTTGACAGAAGAACCATGGTATCTCCGTCATCTCCACTATAATCCACTTTTTTTTTTCCTCGCATCGCGCCCAGTTGCTGTCAACTTTTTTCACCTCCCCATCACCATCACATCACACCCACCTACCTTATAAAACCCTTCTCCGAAAACTTCTAAAATGGATT
>MVGC01000485.1:0-17425 GCA_003589665.1 Aspergillus sclerotialis | reverse complement strand
AGCGATACCGGTGAGCCCTGGGGGAGCCCGGATAACTCTAACTATAAAAGTACTAAAGCCTTTCTATTTAGTATATATAGAGGCCTAATCGAGTAGAGCTTAAAGAAGTAGAAAAGTATAACTTTATTAATTACTAGAGCTAAGTTATTATCCTTAGCTTAGAGCGCTAAAAATATTATATAGTAGAAATAGCTATTCGTAGAGTTTAATTTTAAGCCTAATCTATATATTATTAACTATAATAATTAGTAAACTATATAGCTTATAGTTAAGGATAAAGCTATTTAAACCCGTTTATACTGTATTAATATTTATAATTATTAGCTACGTTAACAATCTTAGTCTAGTTATATTAATATTAATTAGATTAAGACGGCTAATATAGTAGCTAATAGCCAATTAAGCGCCTATTAGTAGATTAATACTAGAAATTTATTAATTAGCTTAGTCTATATAATATTAAAGACCTTATTATCGCTAAAATAGAAAATTAAGTATACTAGAATAATATAAGATGCTTATACTCTAGGTAAGCCTAGTACTTTAAGGAGTTAATAAGGTTAAGGTAGAACCTCGACTATCTACTCCTTATTATATTTTTTTATACTAATTCGAATCTCTATAGTAGAATATTATTTTAATTCTTTTCTTTTTATAATTCTATATAGGTAAACCTATCTAAGGAGAGTATATTAAATAAGAGGAACCTAGAAGTTAGGTAACTTTACCGAAATACTTTCTAATGATTACCTAACTATATAAATTACTAGATATTTTAGATTAAACTTTAGTATCTAGAGAATAACTAACTGGCAATTTATTCCTTGTACTAAAAAATACCTGTTCTTCTTATTCTATACTGTTCTCTTCTATCTAATAGTAGATTTCCCTACTACTTATTAGACCTTCCTATAAGGCAATAGTGCTTATCCCGCTTCTCAAGTTCTAATTATATAATTATTACTAATCTACTATTTTATTAGTTAACTTTTAACTAATTAGTAAAATAATAAATAAAAAATCTAATAAATAGGTAAAACTAGAATTTAAAAGACTTTAAAATCTAAAAGTCTATATAATATACTTTAAATAATCTACCGATACTTTAATAAAATATTTTTAAACTAATAAGGGAGCTTCTTCCTTATTAAAACTCTTAAAAATTATTAGACTTAGTATAAAAAGAAACTATTAAATTATAATGTATTCAAATATATTAACGCTCTTTATAAAGCTCTTAAGTAGTAGGTTTAATAAATAGACGTCTGATAGTCTTATAATTTTAAATTTATTTAAAAGTTAACTACTAATACTTAATATTACCGTCTTATATCTAATTAAAAAATTAATAAGGAGACCATCTTAGTTATATTAAAATAGTTATCAAATAAATTTTTATTTACTAGTCAATAAATAATAGGCTAGTATTCTTTCTAATATATTATCTCTAGCTAATAATATTTTTATACTCTTTAGCTCTTTAGTAGTATTTATAAAATTATATTTTAGACTTTTAAATATATATTCAAAAGACTAATTTAATAATAGTTTATTTAGTTTAATATAACTTATAAAAGTTAGTAAATAAAGCTAATTAAATAATTACAAAATTTAAAAAATAGTAGATAGTATATTAAAAGATTTTAGTAAGTAGAATAGAGTAAATAATTTTTAAGCGAAAATATTATTCTTTAAGCTAATAATAAAAAAAATACTAAAAAGTTTATATAATTTTAAAGCTAATAAAAAGGGTTGATTAAAAAGAAGAATAAACTTAAGATAATTACCTTTAGAATTATTATATATAATATTAATAAAATATACTTTAGTCTAGCTTATACTAAGGAATTTAAAAGATAGCTTTTATAAGTTAATTATTAAACATTTAAAGATAGCTCTAGCGAATATTATTTATATAAAATAGCTTCTAAACAATAAAAAGGTATAGATACTAGAGAGATCTACATTAATTATTAAATCTAATAATAACTAAATAATAAATATTATTATAAATTAAGGGTTTATAATTAGTAGACGTAAATATATATATTATATTTATAACTAGAATTAACGTCTATAATAGTATTATAACTACTAACTTTATAAATATATATTAACTTATTATAGAAAAAAACTTACTTATATTTAGTAAATAAAAAATTATAATATTAAGATTTACTTTTCTAAAAACAGAAAGAATAAGTATAAATATATAGTATACAATAAGAACTACTCTACTTTCTATAAATAGTACTAGAAATATAAAAGTCGTCTTACTATTATATAAATTCTTTTATAAACTAGCCCTCAGTACTATAGATTATTATTTTTAAATAGCTTAAAACTCTTTAATATAAAAACTAACGCTTAAAGAAATAATAATAAAAATATAAGGTTAGAAAAGAGCGATATTGTTTAATTCTTTAGCTAGTATAAATAAAATATTAGTATTTATAAAGCTAGTAGAACGCTTATAAAAAAGCGTCTAGATTAGTACTAAAAAATTTTTAAATAATATATTAAAGAATACGCTAATGGCTCTTAATAGTAGTATTATTAATATTTCCTTTATTAGGAGCGCAAAAATATTTATATGTATAATAATAATAATGATAATAAATTAACGGATAACTAAAACTATTTTTACTTTTTTTAATAATTTATAAAAATGTAGTCTTAGTACTAGCTAAAATATAAAAAAAATTCGTTACTTAATAATAAAAAGAAGGCCTAGCTAGCTATTGGTATTAAGATTTATTCTAGAAATAAAGTAGCTTTAGCTATAAGAACTTTAAAGTCTATTTTTAAAAAAATTTATAGAATGTTAAAACTTTTTTTTAAAAAAATAAAAGCCTATTAAAGATTAATACTATCTTTATTAATTTTATTATTAACGAATATAAGTGTATAATAAAAAATTTTCATTTGGTCCTTTTTAAAATAAAACTCTGGCTTTAGCTTTATATAAAGATAATAATTAGTAAAAGCGATAACGGTAGAATATAAAATATATTCTATTATAAATTAATTTAATAATAAAAAAGAACTAGACTTTATATATATTTTAAACTAAATATTAAAAATTTTATAATAATATTATAAAGTATTTCTTTAATAAAAGAGAGATATAATAAATAAATATTCTCTAGCTATTTAAAAGTTTAAAATTAATAGGTTTATCTAATAGATAATAATTTATATATAAATATTAAAGAACTGCTTTTATACTTTAAATAAACTTTATTTAAAAAGTTATTTTCTAAAGTATATTTCTTTATTAATAAAAGAATAGATTTAAGATTACATAATATAGTATTATTTAAGCGATCTTAATATTTTTATAATTAATATCTTAATAAGGCTTAGAGATAGATATATATTTATAATATATATAAATTAAATTTAGTGAGCTTAGAATAAAATAGTAATAGTATATAAAAAACTTTTTCTAGCTTTAAAACGTTTTAAGCCTTTAATATAACTACTATTTAATAGTAAAAGACTTTAATTTCTATTATCTAATATAATTATTTATAAATATAACTACTAAAATAATAAAATAAATATATTAATTAAGTTTATAACCATCGAAGATCTAAAGCTTATGTTACTTTCTAATATTATTATATAAAAAAGAATATCTAGAAAAGCGAGTCTAGACTACTTTAAATCTCGTTTAGATTATATTAGAAATTATTAATTAACTAATTTAGTACTAGACCAAGAAGAAATAGTAGTTTAATTTTAATTAGATCTTTATTTTTATAAAGTTAGATCTTATTACTAAAGAGTATTAGCCTTATAAGATCAGATATTAACAGATAATAAACTAGAAAAACTTTATTGTATTTCTTAGCTAGCGAATATAATATCTTTCTATACTTATAAGACTTTAAAATAAAAGTTTAAAAAGTAGTTTAATAGACTAAAAATAGTAATTTAAATCTAGTAGAAGAATACTAATGATTATAATACTAATTAATAAAAAAAAAATATAAAAAATAGTTAAAACTTCATATAAAGAAAAAGTAGAAAAAACTATTTAATTTTTAAAAAAATTTTAGCGCTTATCTTATTAGTTTAAAACTAGAGATATCTCTAAAGCTATTTTTATATTAATACTAATATAATAGAGTAATAGTAAGGAATACTATAATTTAGCTAAAAAAATATCTTTTTAAGATATTTTATTCTCAACGCTCTTAAAAATAGATTTTAATAATACTAAATGTTATATCTACTTTAAGCTACTAGATATTCTAGCTATTATTTAATAAAAAATATAATAAGCGTTATAATATATAACTTTAGATAAGACGTAAAACTTAATATTTAATTAAATTTTTTAGTAAGCTTTATCTATTTTAAGTAAATATCTTATAGAATTATTTAGCGCATATATATAATATAGCTACTACTTAACTTACTTTAAAAAATTAATAATAGTAGTACTTTATAAGCTAGAAAGAGAAAATTATATTAATTTAAAGTTATACTACTTAATAGCCCTTTTTAATACTAATAAAAAATTTTAAAATTAGTTATTATAATAAAGATAAGCTACTTAGTAGAAGTAAATAAGCTACTTTTGAGAATATATATTAAGAGATAATAAGGCTACTTAATAAAGTATATAATTTGTTTTCTTTTAAAGAGAATGTACGCTAGATAGTAGCGAAATAATATAATATCTCTCTTTATACTAGTAGATGTATCAGAAGTATATAATAATATTTTTTATTATATTTATTTTATAATCTTTAAAAGTATAAAATCTTATATAAAATTATATATTAGATTACTAGCTTTTTTTAAAATAGAAGTATAGTAATAACTCTTATAAAAAAGAAATAAGAGTACTACTACCTCTATAAATATTTTATAGAAATTATTTCTTTTGCTAATTCTATACTTTTTCTATAATATTAACTTTATAAAAAAATTTCTAAGCTAGTTCTAGTACTATTTTGATAATTAGATATATTAATAATATTTGTATTCTAGCATAGAGCTCTAATATAACTAATATCTACTAAGAGCTCGTTAAAATATACTAGATTATATAAAGGAGTATTTATACTTTGTACTTCGCGTCTAAAAGTATAAGTTTATTTATTTTACTAATAAATACTATCGGTTATAGTTATACTATTAGTATTAAAATGATAATAAGCTTCTTCTAATTAAAAATACTTAAATATCTATATAGAAATTTATTAAATATTTAAAAGTAACTTTAAATAGTAGCTTAATAAAGACTAAATAAAATAAATATAAAGAGAAGTTATACAGTTATTAGTTATAGTCTTATTTATCGCTAAATTAAATTAGAAAATACTAATTAGATATTCATATAAAATATATATTATAATAATTCTATTTTAAATTTTATATATCGTCTTAATATAATATACTTGATATAATATACAAAAGGAGAATATAGCTTTAAAAAAGTATAAAATAATGTAATACGTAAATTTAAATTAATATAATACTAAACTGTAAAAACTATTAAAAAAGCGTTCTAGACTAGCTCTTTAATAATATTAAATATATACCTTTTTAGAATTACGTTATATCGATACTCCTCTACTTAGATTAATACTCTATTTTATTAGATCGACATTTTATATAAGCTAGTAGTTCTAATTGGATATAATATATAGTTTATAGATTTAATAATCTTAAACTTGGGATTCTACTAACTACGTAATATAGCGGAAACTAAAGTCTATAATAATTAGTAAGATATCGCTACTAACTAATAGGCCTTCCCGCTAACTAGCGAACCGCTACTAACTAATAAAGATATTCTCGTTAATCGGTTAACCTTACTAGCGCTAACTAGTTAATCTTTTATTAATTAGTTAGCTTTACTACTACTAACTAATATTATCCTATATCTAACGAGGACTATAGATTATATAAAGGTATCGATCTAATAAAATAGGGTATCGATTTAAGTAGAGGGGTATTAATATAACGTAACTCTCTTTTTATATCTCTAATTAAGAAAGCGCTAAAAGTAGTAATTAAAAGTATAATATTAAAAATATTTATATTACTTATTATAAATATATTTTATTATTAAGTAATTAATATTATCTATTAATATAAGCGGAACTATTAAAGATATACTAATATTACTTTTTATATAGCTAGAAAAAAAATTTAGATCTTCTTTAAGCTTAGAATCTATTCTATTTAAGAATAATATATTTTTACGTTACTTCGCTATAGTAGAGACTATTAGTAATAATTATTATAAAATTTTATAAAGTAGTAATAGAGGCTTATAATAAAATTTAATATTAAGCTCTAGAATAGAGCGTTATTATATATATTGATAATAGTAATATTAAATATAAAATTAGAGCTATTATAACCTTAAAAAATAATAATAGATTATTCTAAGATCTAAAGAATGTAATATATAAAAATATCTACGCTATAAAACTTACTAATATAAAGATATCTCTTAATATATTAAGCGAGTATCTCTAATTAATCTTAGATATATATTTTTACTAATAACTAGACCGCTATTTAAACTTATATAAAATCTTAAAAATAGTTAAATTAGTATATACTATTCTAGATTATTTAAAGGTTATAAAAAGTAAATAAGGCCAAGTAGTTAGTATATATTTATTAGCTTCTGGGCTATAAAGAAATATTAGAAAATAAAGTAGCTAATAAAGCGGCGAAGTAAGCTATAGAATTAGCGTAAAATAAATAAAAGCTTTTATTATTGATATTGCCTATTAATAGCAAATAAAAAGGGACTTAATAAAGATATAGCTCTATAACGAATAATATAAGAAACGAGAATATTATATTTAATAAATATATAGTAAGCTTAATAAAAGTATTCTAGCTTCTTATAACGCTACTTTAAGATTACGTAGCTTAGTATTTTCTAAATTATTACGAAGAAAACAGAACCATTAGAATATCTTAAATCCTTTAAAATAAAAGAAATTACTAAATATAAGTATAATATAGCGATATAAGATATACCTTATATATTAGTATTATATTCTATGTTTACTGAGTTTAAGTAAGATATCTTATAGTTAAAACGCTAAAAAATTTCATAATAGTATATTTTTACGGATTCTAAACTCGCTACAAGAGCTATACTTTTTTTATTAAAAATATAACTATTTAGATAATTCTAAATAAGTTAAACCGCTAACTAGTCTTTAAAGATATAATTATCTCTAGATATATTAACAGGGTATATATTTTTTTATAATAGCTATATTTAGATTAATAATTATAATAGCCGCTAGCTCTAGGGTTAGGCGGTATATAATGATAATATATAGCTACTAGGTACGATATATTATAGAAGTATAGCTATTTTTAGATAATTTCCTTTACATATTTTAATATACTCCTTTTATATATTCTATCTTATATATTTTATTTATATAGCGCTTATTCTATATATCTTATTTATATAGCGTCTAAGTGAATTATTTCTTAGTATTCCTATAAATAAGAAAATAGAACTAGTAGTTATCTAATTCTAGTTATAGAATTTATTGGTAATTAGCTAAAATAGACTAACGTATCCCGTAAGCGAGTAGAATATATAAGCGAGTGGAACACCTACCCGCGATCGACTTCACCACCGGCACTCTACTATCTTCAACTACCTATTATACTACTAAAACGTATTATTCCGAGCTAAAATTCTCCTAAGTAGGAGAGCAGGATCCTACTTGTTATACAAGCTTTAAAAAATAATAAGATCTCTTCTTTTCGCGAAGTAGCGCGTTGATTTAATATTCTAATTAATACTCTACAACGCTAAGTTACTAGCTAACTATTTTAATCTAGTATACACGTAAATAACTATAAATTAATATAATTAGAAGAGGAATCGTTATAGAAATAGATACTTTCTATAGATATACGTGGAATAGTATCTCGACAAGATATAGTACAAGAAATAGTAAATTTACTACTTGCTAAGTGTAGCGAGCGTGCTATATAATTAGTCGGTAGTAAATAGATATATAACTATTTCTAGCGTACTCTTAATCTTGCTATATAATTTTTATATTAATATAATTATTAATATACTATATATAAAGATCTAATAATTATATAGTAGTGGTTCGATCGTATATAGTAGGTTATTCTTTAATATAGAATTCTTATAGAGGATATCTATAATTTTAATAAAACTAGCTTTGTAATAGGCCTTATAAGCACTTCTAAAGTAGTTATATACGCTAAATACTATATTAAATAGCGTGTTATATAGCCTAGTAATCGCAAGTAGATTACTACTATTAAAACAATTAATAGTAGTGGATAGACGCTACCGCCTACTATTATATTTAAAGCGAAGATATTTAACTAGGTATAGTTTTCTACTATACTAAGAGATTAGCGTTTTAAAGTTAGTAAAAATAGATAGACTACTAATATAATTAGCTTAAATTAGCTATAATATTACTTTCTACTACTTACTAAGGGTTGTATATATAGAAAATAGCGCCTATTAATTATAGATAGCTATAGAAGCTATATCACTACTTAATTCGACGATTTATATATAGAGAATATAGTTATACTGATTTATATACCTCTATATTTATCTTATCTTCTTCAGCCTCTTGATATAGATTGTTTTATAGTAATTAAATATATATCTAAGTAGGCTATTTAATTAAAGCTTCGGTATAGTATAAACTATATTAATAAGCTTAATTTCCTTACTATATATCTATAGATATAAGAAGAAGTATATAAATCTATTATTATATTAAATAGCTTAGTAGTAGTAGGCCTAGTGCTATTTAATATATAGAGAGTAATTAATAAGCTTAATATAAAGCTTCGTATATCTACCTCTAGTAGCAGCGGTAATAGTATCTATATTCTATACACGCTATATAAGCCTACTAATATTTATTAGTAGATATCTTCGATCAAAGGGCTACTATAGTAGCGACTATATACACTATTAAGTCCTACTAAATAGACGTTTAAGTAACTAATTAAAGGGTATAAAATTGCTATATATAACGATATACTAGTAACTCGCTAATAAAATTAAATAATTATAGACTAAGAATAGCTATTAAAAGCGGAAGCGTGCACTACCTAATAAAAAATTAGTAAATAAGAGTAGAATAATAATAAAGATACACAATAATATATATAGTAAGAAATAGATAGTATAGAAACTAAGGTAGTAGCTAAAGTAGAATCTAGTTTAGTAATAAATTTAGCTAATTAGAGAGCGCTACTAAGGTGTATAAATTATTAGAATATAGAATATAAGAGAAATAAGTGTCCTAATTAATATTTAGATAGTTTTAATTGTATCTAGGCGTTGGTTGTTGGATTATATTAAATTATATAGATATATACATAGGTAGGTGTTCTACTCGCTTATATATTCCACTCGCTTACGGGATACGTTAATATATCTGTATATTAATTAATTAATTAATCCTTTATCTAATTATTTCGAAGAAAGGTCTCTTAATATACTCCCTTAACGGTTTTTATAACTTAAAAGTAGCTATTTTATATTATTTTAAAAACTATATCTATATATATAGAGACTTATTATTATTTATAAGTTATAACCTATAAGCTCTAAACTTATCTTAAAGCTTTACTAATACTTAAATTTTCTATAAATTAAAATTAAATTATTTTAGTATATCTATTTAAGATATTAATTAGAGTTTTTTGTACTTAATAGACCTCTTATAAAGTTCTCATTAATATATTAAGGAAGTTAATACGGCTATACTAGCTTAGCTCCTACTATATTGCCCTCGCTTCTACTATACTACTAATATTAAATTCTACTATACTTTTTAAGCCTAATATAGACTAGTATTAGAATAAATATCTAGAGCTTATAGTATTACGCGATTCTATATATAGTTATATAACCTATTATAGAGTCTAAAAGACTAGATAGGCTATAATCTTAGTAATGAGCGTCTATATATATAGATATATAGGATCTCGCTTAATTATACTAAGATATTCTTCTATTTATATTAATTTAACTTGTTAGAGTTAATTTTTCGCTTATTATTAGTATTATGGTTAATCTAGCTCTTATTAAATACTATATCTATACTAAACTTTTATTAAGAATACTATAACTATTTTATATATTATGTAATATTATAAGCTCTAGATATTTATTCTAATACTAGTTTATATTAGGCTTAGAAGGTGTAGTAGAAGCTAAGCTAGCATAACTATATTAATTTCTTATATTAATTGCCTAGAGATAACTAATTCGTAAGCTTTAAAATCTAGATAATAATTACTAATTTTAAAGCTTAGACTAGATAAATCTATATTATTTATTAAAATTAAATTTATATTAATACTATAGTAGTATAGATTTAATATTAGAGGTCTAGTACTATAGTAGTATTATGTATAGTATTAGAGGCTGGTACTATAATAATATTAATATTACTAAATAGTTTCTTAATACTTATCTAGTATAGATTTTAGTAAAAAAAATACTAAAAATAATATTATTACTATAATATATAATATAAGTATTTTATATTATAAAGAATTAAAAAAAAGAAATAATAAAAATTTAATTATAATGAAACTTTAGTTATTTACTATTACTTAAATATTAAAAATAATTTAATAAAAGTTAGCGTTATCTTATATACTAATAACTACTATTCTTCCTTTTTTAACTTTATAAGTCTAACTAAATTATAAAATTAAAGAAAGACTATCTTTCTTATTAATTTTAGAATCACTTATATTATTAAGCTTATTACTATATTTTTATTACTAATATAGTATTTATTTTCTATAAATATCTAACTCTCTACTTAATTCGTTTTTTAAAAATATTTATTTTTATTATAATTATTTTTAGTAGCTTAAAATTTATAATTAATTTGAAAATAGTTAAAATATATCTAAATTATACTTTAATTATTTTAGAATAAAGGCGACCTTAATAATTAGAACAAATATCTTAAGTAGTATTAAAAAGATTTTTAATATTAATACTACTTACTAGTATTATAAAAAAAAATTTAATTTAAGATAAAATTGGAAAATATATTTAATTTATATTCTAATATTATAAAATATTAGGATAGTTGTTTAAATTAAAAATATCTAAAAACTAACTATGATTGGACTTTTATTTAAATATTTATTATAAATACTTACCTTTATATACATAACTATTAATTTCTATTAATATTTAATATTAATTTTAAATAGACTTTGATAATTATAATTAATAATATTTTAAAAATAAAAAGTATAATTTAAACTTTATAAAAACGATAAAAATAATGCATAAATAAAATACTTAGAATATTTTAATAATATTTAAATGTATAAATTAATATTATCTTATAATATAAATATTAATTTATAGAATTATTTATCTAAAATATATTTTAAAACACTTAAAGTTTTTAAGTTAAGTTTGAAATAGTAGTAACTATATAAATGATACTATAAAACTTATATATATATATATATTAATAAAAGTTTTGAAGCTTAATATACGCTTAATATAAAGCTATATATAAACGCTACTTTTAAAGCTATTTCTTTTATCTAATTTTTATTATTAAGTCCTCTAGATAGTTAAAAAGAACATTATAAATATTATAAATCTAATGTATTTTTATAGGACTAATATATTATGATAAATACGCTATATATATTAAAAATTTATATAATAATTAAAAAAGATACTCTATATACCATTATTTTAATAGCTCTAATTAAAAGTCTTATAGATTATTCTAATTCTAAACCTTAATAAAGTAATTGATTAAGTATTATAAAAAGTATACTCTTTTAATTATAATATATTAAATTCTATTTTATTTAATAGTTAAGAAGTAGTATAAGATTTATCTTTTATACTAATTTTTATTCTTTTAAAAAATTATTTTTAATACCAAAAGCTAATATTAATAAAATAAATAATTTTTTAAATTTAATAAATTTAGTAAAATCTAATTACAGTTAAATTATTTTTTATATAGAATAATATACTTTTTCTATAATACTAATAATTCTTTTCTTCTAAATTAATATATCTTTTTTTATATTTTAAGAAAATTTAATATAATTATTAACTAGAATAATTATTAATTTTTTTTTAAAAATTTTTTATTATAAATAATTAAATAAAAGAAGTAAAATATTATAACTCCAATAGTTATTAAAAATAAAGAGTAATAATATAATTATAAAAGAAATTCTCTTCTAGCTCCTTTTTAAGTTCTTAAGTTAGATATTAGAATATAATATTATTATTACTTACTCTATCTATTATAATACTTAAAATTTAATATTAGAGATTATATTTTTTAAGAACTAAAAATAATAGATATAAAATATTAATCTAACTAATTTTTTTAAAAAATAGAGAAAAATCTTAATAGAATCTTATAATATTAGAAAGAATTATTAATAAAGTAACTGGTAATTCTTATAGATAGCTTTTAATTTTAACTTATCTAATAGTCTAATATAAGCGATATTTTTTTATTTTAAAAAATAACTTAATATATTTTAATAAAAGATATTTATAAATTTAAATAAATAATCTTAAATATATTTCTAAATAGAAATTTATAAATAGATAGCTAGGCTAATAATTATATATAAAAATTATTAAAGCTAAATATAATTAATAATTTAAAAAGATAAATAATATTTTATAATAAATTAAATAAGCTAGTTAAGAAAATTTTTAAAAGTAAAAATTCTATTAATTTAAATATAATTAGTAAAATCTAATTAAAGTTAGACTTTTTACTTACTTTTATTAGTCTTTAAAGATAGCTTCTAATATTAAGTTTCTTTACTTTTAAGGCTTTAGCTATATATACTTTATATTTTTAATTCTTTAAATAATTTATTATAATATATATACTAGCTTAATCTATTATAGAATAATATAGAAATATAAAATAATAAGTATATTTAATTTAGAAAATTCTTTTAAGAAGTAGAGTAACTTTATTAAAATGTTTATATATTATAAACTACTTTTATAAAATTTTTCTATTTTTAAGTTCTAATATATAATTCCTTAGCCTTACTTTTATTCTATTAATTAAAATAGTTTCTCTATCTATTATAACTCTATTATATTTAGAAAATTTTCTTAAGTTAGAAATTTTATGCCTCTTTCTATTTTATTAGATTATAAAATAATTAAAATTACTAGAGATAACTTAAAAGTATTAAATAAAAGAGCTAGATCAATATTTAAAGCTAAGACTAAGATATCTAAAAAATTTAAATAAGAAAACTAAATTAAAAATCTAGAAGAGCTTAGCTTATTTAGATTAGTTAAAGAATTAAAATTAAAAATATAAGAAAAAAATATAGAGAAAGTATAATAATATAAATATAAAAGGATTAGATATATCGTTAAAAAAACTTATTAAGAAAAAAGATGTTAAAATTAAAATTTATATAAGTAACCTAACTATAGTTAAATTACTTTTAATCTAATTTTAAATATTTAACTAGTATATCTTGAAAAGAAAACTTCTAAATTTACTAAAAAAAAGCTTATTTTTTGTTATTATTTTCTTTCTCCAAATTCTTAATCTCTTTCGTTTCTAATTCTTTCTCTTCTAATTTTATTTCTTCGCCGCCTTTAATTATAAATTTATAAGAGGGCTTAATATTATAAAATTTAAAAATATCTTAAATATATTTATATACCTTTATATACCTTTATAAGCTCATTATATTTAATAAGTTAGTAAAGATTATCTATTTTATAGTATAGTTCTTTTAGTAGATTTAAGCTTTATTTAATATGAAGCTATTAGATAGTAGAATCTTAAAAGAGTTAATATAAGATAGTATTATAATAATATTATTAAGTATTATTAATAATTAGTATATATAATAATAATCTAACTATAGTTAGATTATTATACTTATTACATTTTCTTTAATATTTTTAGACCATCTAGATAGAAAACTCTTTTAAAAATATAATTAAGTTTAATTAAAGACATAGCTAGTATATTTTTTCTATTAATAATAATCTTAGAGCATTTATCTAGAAATGTAGATATATATATAGCTAATTTTAGCTATACTCTCTAATCTAGTAATAATAAATTTAAGTCTGTCTTAAAGTTATTTAATTTAGAAGAATAGCTATATTTTTAAAAAAATAATTATATATTCTTTTAAATTCTAGATAATATTATTATACTTATTTTGAAAGAGTTAATTAAATAAAAAAATCTAACTATATATAGTTAGATTTAGAATATTAAAAATAAGGTAATTAAGTCCTTTAAATATTCCTTCTTCTATAACTATTAAAGCTTTTCTACTTTTATTATAAAGTTCTTTAATACTATATCTATAATAGTGTTGATTATCTAGTAAATAAATACCTTTAGCGAGTAATAAAAGCATAATCTACACGTACTAGGTCTATAAAAGGAAGATAGAAAAAAGCTAGCGAGTTAGAATAAAGTCTCCTACTCTAGCTTTATATCTTTAAATAGAGATAGCTACTTGTTTTATAGTATCTATTTAGTTTAAAAACAATATTAAAACGTATATAGATCTTAATCCTTACGCTAAAATAGATATTATTAATTATTAATTTATTAAATAATATAAGCTATAATAGACTAGGATAACTATACTAATACTAGAGACTGTTAATTAGTTAGATACCTCTAGCTATAATATATAGAAGGTGCCTTTTTTAATTACTAATTCTCGCGAAACTATTAAATATATTAAACGCTCTTATATTATAATTAATTATAACTCTTCGCTTAATAGAAGCTCTATTCTATTATTAATAACTACTTTATAAGCTTATTATATTTATTTATTATTATATAACTATTAATAGTAGTTTAAAACTCTAAGTTTCGAATTAGTTAATAGCTATAAGTTTATAAAAATATACTAAAACTATATCTATATATATACAATTATAAAATTATTAGAGGAAATATAGTTATTTAACGAATTAGATATAGATTTAAACGAGAGAGAAGTAAACTAGAACGGATTATCTATTAAATTTTAAGACTTCTAAAATATCTTCTTAAGTATATAAATAGTAACTATTCCTTTATATAGAGCTATCGATTATATAATTACTTTAATTAAGAAAGAATTACCTTCTTAGAGACCTATTTACTTTTTATTCTAGAAGGAATTAGCTACTCTATACTAATATCTTAATAAATTTATAGCTACTAGAAGAATTTATTCTTTAAAAAGCCTAGCTAGAGCTTCTATTATATTTATTCTTAAAAAGGATAGAGGTTTATAGCTCTATATTAACTATCGAGATCTTAATAAGATTATAGTTAAAAATTAGTACCCTCTCTCTAATTTTAGAGATTTTAGATCGCTTATTAAGATTTAAATTCTTTATTAAAATTAATTTAAAAGATATATACTATCGAATTCGTATTTAAGAAGAAGACTAATAGAAAACCCGTCTTTTAAACCCGATATAGTTATTTCGAATTCGTAGTTATAACGTAATCCACAAGCGAGTCGCCCACACAAGCGAGTCGCCCACTCAACTAACTACTAATATTTTAAATCGATTTCTTAGATCACCAACGCAATTAAATTAGAATTTCTACCTATCAGACCTGTTAGGGCAATGCGTTCTTTTATGCCCTACTTGATTACAGTCGCTGCATCGTGGAGGGGCGCGTCTAATTGGCTGAGAAGCTGCCGTATCTAGTCCCGTAGGTATAGCATTTAGAGCTTCAGTAGCCTGATTTGGGCTATTTATTAGCTCCCTTGCTTCCTGAGTCGATAATCCCTCTGCGCAGGATATACGTTTATTTGATCGTTTACGCTTTTGCTTTCGTGTCTCGTTTTCAGCTCGTAAATCGCGATTTTCCTTTGCAAGAATCGTAGCGCTATTCATCGCAAGCTGGCATCCCTTAACAAGCTGGTTTAGGGCTCTCTCTGTAGGTATTGACGGGCTTCGGAGTCGCCTTTTAATCGATAAAGCCTGTCGGCTTAATGATTTTAGATTATGAGGCGTTTTAGGGGACCACGCGCTCGATTGGCTCCCCGGTCGAGTCCCTGGGGGGGTAGGCGTCCGAAGTTGAATATTAAGCGTAGAAATAACACGGTCGGGGTTATATGGTACTAAACCAGCTGCTGCGAATGCATTTTGGATAGTCACTGGTTTAAAGGCTTCCGTACGAGCCTTTGGGAATGCTGCGAGGAAATCAAGCTTATCGATATGATTGATATTGCACCGCGTTTTAGCCTCAATTATCCCCCCATATGCGCGCTTTAGGGGGGCAAAACAGCCTATATCTAAAGGCTGTAGTAGATGTGACGAATGCGGAGGCATACAGATCGGAATAATATCGTTTTCGTAGCATAATCGATCAAAACGAGGGGTTAAATGACTTCCATGGCCGTCAAGGACTAGTAGTCGATATTTACCCCTAGTACGACTAGTAGTTATAGGAATAAATAGCTTTTCTAGCCATCGTAGCCCGATTTCGTCTGTAGTCCAGCCATTCTGACTAATTTCGATTCTCCAATCGTCGGGTAGGTCGTCGTACCAGGCTTGTTGGTGGTATATAGTCGATTTAAAGATAATGCATGGCGGGAGCACAAAACCCGTTGAATTCACACATTCAATCGATGTGACCCATTCGCGATTCCCTGGCTGTAAAACCGATCTCCGACCGTAGTATTCAGCTCTTGTAACCACTTTCGTAGTAGCTATTATCCCCATCGCAAAGCCAGTTTCGTCAAAGTTATAGATATCCTCCGGTTGGATACCATTCTCATCAATCGTACGTCGTACGAGGTCGAACCATAGCCGAATAACCTTTGGATCCTCACATTTTGCTCTCTGGTAATTATATCGACGCGAATATCGAGTTTTGAGCTGATCGTGGCGCTTAATATAGTTGGAAGCCCAGTTAATCCCTACAGTCTGCCTACCGCGCTCTGCTAAAAGAATATTGGCCATTTCTGCCACTGTACGGGGCTGGGGGGCCGATCCACGTGAATCCATAGAGAGAATCCATTGTAAAAGCAATTCCTCTTCAATTAGGGTTAATTTATGATTATTAGAGCGTTTTTCAGCTCGATATATCTTGCCATGTAGTCGATCGCGTAGGGTTGTCCATGGTATATTAAATCGGCGTGCTGCTTCACGAATTGATCGAATTTCTTCCTTTTGAATAGCCTGAATTGCTAATAAGATCCTACCCTCTTGCTCGATAGAATTTCTGGAATTTCGATTGCGAATTGGTGGCATAGTAGATAGTTAAAGAAGATAGATGGCGCGTTAGTGACGCGATCGCGTTAGGTGGGCGACTCGCTTGTGTGGGCGACTCGCTTGTGGATTACGTTATCTATTAGGGCTTACTAATAC
>MVGC01000484.1:0-17471 GCA_003589665.1 Aspergillus sclerotialis | reverse complement strand
GTGCTTGAGGAGGGGTTGGGATGTGACCGAGGTTGGCGGTACTATCTGTTGAGGAGGTGTGGATTGGAGGGTCGGTGGATTCGTTGCTGCTGTTATTGTTATTCGTAGTGTTTGTAGTGGTTGTGCTGTTGAAAGGCGAGAAGGATATTTCGTCGTCATCGTCCGTAATAACATCCACTCTATCAAGCAAATTCTCACGAGCAATACAAGAAGTAGGACGCGGTTCAAGGGGTTGTTTCTGCGCAGTCATAATCGGCCACTCCGACCCATCATCACCACCACATCGACCATCGTAACTCCCCCTCGGGGTCGGTTCATTCTCCTGCGCAACAAGCGACATACGTTGACCCGACGCAACCGCCCTAGCCTTCTTCTCTAACCTGGTACCCAAGAGCGCAGTTTTCCGAAGCGAACCCCTCCTCCGACGGGTTCTGCGCTGTTGCTGCAGAGCAGACGACATGGCTCTTCCACTCGACAAAGTAGACGGGAGATCGTCGCCATCGGAGTTAAGGGGAGGTGAGACGTGTGTAGGCTGGTTCATGCGGAGAAAGGAGAGTCGCGAGAAGAAGGAAGAGGAAAGACTGCGTCGATGACCGATACTGGTACTGGCGCTGGTGCTGGGTGCGCTGGTGGAGCGGTCTCGGCCCGTGAAAGCTTTATTGCTGGTGCTGGTGTCGATCGACGATCGTGCTGTGGTTCTGCTGTCGCCTCCATCTTCCATTGGTGCAGGCTGACCTGGCCTGATAATGTCTTAGGAAGATCACATTAACGGACTGGATTTTCTGAAGGTGAAGTATTAAAGAGAGGGTTCTCGAAGGATTGGGGAGATGATTGGAATGTTTTGGAGTTGAATTGAGGTGAGGGTAGAAGTAAAGTAGAAATAGTCTAGCGCAGGCAGATGCAGCCAAGGCGGCGCTGAGAAATTCAATTTGCCGCTTTACAATCTACGAACTAGCTATCACAAACCCTATTCCACTTTTACGGATGTCGATTCAACTACAATCAAACATCAACTCGGTGCTCAAGAGTCCTCTTCTCGGACATATAATAATTCCCCTAAGGCATCTGCCGTCCGCTATGAGAGACACGCAACAATGGCAGCAATTGCGGCAAAAGTCCCCTCGGGATCCTTGACCTGCGCTGTCGCTAGCCCGAGTTCCTTAGCGGGATAGTCGTTCCCGCCAGGGAATATAGCATCGCCGATAAACAAAATACGCTCAAGCGGAATCCCACTAGCGTCGCGTAATCTCTGGAGGCCGTATCCCTTATCGACACCCGCCTTGGTAATATCGATCGAAGTCGCCCCGCCCATATTAATCGACAGCCCCGGAAGACGCACGCGCGCGTAAGTTGGCCTGGATAAAAGTACGCTTAAGGAAATCCGGATCCCATTGGCTTTTCGCTGAGAGAGGAGCTTCCTGGCCTAGCGCGGAGAAGGTGATCTGGCTACCACGATCCTCTGAAATACCCCTTCCTGGGTATGTCCTAACTTGTCGTAATCATCCAGGGAATTATTCGGGTTTAGGACTATAATTTCGCCCACGCCCAAACTGCTTATGTCTTTGCCGACTTCCAGCACCTGGCAAACGCCCTCGTGACCAAGTACTATCGGCTCTAGCCCACGCTCCCCTTGCAGGATCTGCAGGTCCGTTGTACATATTCCAGAGTAGAGAACACTGGCGATGATCGTAGAATATAGAGTAAATGAATTCTATACTTCACTTTCTTTTCTTCTTGTTATCCTTCTCCAGTATAGATGTCTATTGTAACTAAAAAACCAAAGTCGCTCCTTCCTGCAAAAAGCAACTTCCCCTTTCATTTGTTTATTTACTACCTTGGCAGTTCTGAGACACTTCCAAGGCAAGTGCACTCTGCGCCTTCCATCTTGAATATCACCTTGTTCGTGGCCTATAAGGCACGTTAGGGGACATCCGGACGGATCTCATATGCTTTCTCTAAGGGCAACATGTTTTGACCGTCCACACTGGGATTGATGGTCTCCGAATGCAAACACAATCAAGTATTTTTAAATTCGTTTTTTGCTATATATACATCATATACATCATGATTCATTCCTTTTCATATACTTTCTGTCCCTGGTACCATGTTTGGCGCACCTTTGCTTCAAGCAATTTCTCCGGCGTCCATTCCATATCAACCACCACGAAGTCTGCATTCATTCCCTCCTTCAGTGATCCAGCATATGAATCGGCAAACCGCGCATAGGCAGCGCCCTCCGTAGCTGCCGTTACTGCCTCAGCTAAGCTGAGTGCAAAGTGGGGGTTGACTGTCGCGGTTGATTCTACTTCACGTGCTGACCGTCTTGTTGTGGCATTGTATAGATTTGGGAAAGGGAAGTGAGGTGCAGTAGGCGCATCCGTTCCTAGAGCAACATTGGCGCCGCCGTCTAGGAATTCTTTATAAGCGAAAGCGCGCTGGCAGCGGTCAGGTCCAATTAGACTGGGCCACGCTTTGAAGAGAGACGGGTCTGAATGGACTGGCTGAATGGATGCTGTGATTCCAAGCTCGCCGAGCCTCTTAGCGTCTTCTGAGGATGCTAGTTCTAAGTGCTCGACCCTGTGTCTTCGACCTGGCGTGCCGACTTGGCCTAAGATATTGACAGCCTGGGTGATGGCCAGGTCACCGATAGCATGGATGGCACATTGCAATCCCGCCGCGTCTGCCCGTTGGATAACAGGTCGTAACTTGTCTTCAGGCCAGATAGGCTCAACGGGAGAAGATTTGCCTGTGTACGGCTGACGCAAGGCGGCGGTACACCCGTCGACGACACCATCACTGATGATCTTAATTCCCACGACGCAGAAATCTGGCTGGTTGAATTTCTGTCGAAGCTCGATTGCCCGGTCCACGTACCGGAAGTTGGCTTCCTGATCTTCAGAATACTGGACTAGCCAGTGAGCAGCGATGGCAAATGGGATAGTGTTGGTTTGACGATATATGTTGAGAACTTCCCAAGTCTCCTCGTCCATGGCCATGTCCACAACGCCTGTATACCCATTGGCAGTGTATTCCTTAACTGCAGTGTCCAAGGCTTTTAGCCTGTCCTCGGTAGATGTGATGCTTTCTAAGAACTTCCAAGCAAGACGCTGCACAGCTGCTTCATCAATCAACCCCGACGCTCTTCCATTCTCGTCGCGATAGATTGTCCCTCCAGGAAGATCTGGTGCTGTGTGGGCTTGCATTTCATCGAGAGCTGCAGAGTTGCACCACAATGAATGAAGATCGAAGGCATCTATATACACTGGACGTGGATCCAGATCATCTATCATACTAGCTAAGGCCACGTTATTGGTCGTCGCTTGAATCCAGCCGCGACATAGAATGCGCGGTAAAGACGGGTTGGCTTCGGCGTAGGCCTTGATAGTCTTCCGGATCTCGTCGAGTGAAGTGCAGGAGATAAGGTCGAGTCGGGCCAGAGATTGGCCAAAATGAAGAATATGCACATGGCCGTCGATAAAGCCCGGGAGCACAGTTCGACCCTGTAGATCTACCACTTTGGCATTGGGGGAGTTTATTTCATCGAGGGCGCCGACGTGAGTGATTCGGGATCCCTCGATGGCCATAGCCTCGGCAAACCCACTGGTGGCACCGCGGGACGCCGAACGGAACACACGGCAATTTTTGAAAATCGTGGCCATGATGCTGATAACAGATAAAAACAAAGAGAGAATACGCAACAATGAAGCGTCAACTGAAGGAGAGGTCGTCACTTATTTATCTATCACGGGAGGGCATGTGCCCTAAAAATCCCACGACCCACAGGGGTCTCTGTTGGACCTTCCTATTGTGGAATGGGGAAGATATTGGGGATATTGGAGATATGGGGAAATGGAGATTTGGAGATTTGAGGCAGGAGATGGAGAGAGAAATTGGAATCGAATCCTGTGATGCCACCATTCGCTCCGTTTCGAATACCGTCGGCAAATCTGATGCCTATTTTTATGGGGTTTTAATATTTTCTGCTTCCTCCCCGCGTATAAATCGTGTTGATCCGGGGAGTTCCAGCCTCAAATCGCCCATCGTCATTGGCTGTTGCTTCAAGTTTCCCCTTTGGGATAATCCCGTTCGAGACTGTGGATCTGTGATGCCTTCAGCATGAGTTCGTTACCCGATGAGGTGATAAGACCAATGACTCTGATGTATACTTACTGATTTACATGGAGATTCGGTTAGGTAGGAAGCACAACTTATAATATTATAAAATATTGCTTAGGGTCCAATTTCGAACCAGCTCGTCATCTCTGCAAATCCTGCCTCTGTGTGTTGTCCAAGTGAATGTCATTATGCCACCCGATAGCCATGCCCTAGATGTGGACTCTGCCTGGCCTCCCGGAACGGTCCGTCTTGAAGGTGAGTGGTGATAAAGTGCTACCTGCAAATATACATGGATAGAATCTTACAGTCTTGACTACGCCAGATTTATCACGAGCCAGCGAGGCAGCCGAAGTCGTCCTGCAACCGAAGCCTTCCAGCGATCCGAATGACCCTTTGGTATGATTGTTGTCTGGTTGTTTAAGAATTCAATTTAACCGGTTGAAATATCACAGAACTGGCCAACATGGCGCAAACATCTGAATTTCGCGCTGGTCAACTATTACGCTCTGATGGTCTATGCCCTGTGAGTTCTCTTGCTGGGAGTGATGTGTACACCAGCTAACCCATGAAGGATCGATGTGGCTACAGTAACTTGGGGTCCAATGAATAAGGACATAGGCTTTAGCTATGCCATCATGAATGATAGCTATGCTGCCGGCTGTGGATCTCTCGCGATTGGTGGTCTTTTTCTGGTGCCACTTTCACTCAAATATGGGCGTCGACCGGTCTATATCCTTAGCACAGCCGCACAGTGCGGACTTTGCGTCTGGCTTGCTAGGATGCAGAATGTTGGTGACCTCATGGGGGGTAATATACTAACCTGCATTGTTGGAGCCCTCGCGGAAGTACTAGTACAGATGACGATAGCAGATATCTACTTCATCCACCATCGAGGTGTCGCGAACACTATCTATTACTGGTGTATAACGTTCGGGACGACACTGTCCCCATTGGCCGGCGGTTATATTATACCTTCTCAGGGATGGCGCTGGGTCTGGTGGTGGATGGTTATCCTTCTCGGTGCAGGATTGGTCGCTTTCGTGTTTCTTTATGAGGAGACAATGTTTTCACGGCCGATCGAAGGACTGGCCTTATCGTCTCAGAAACTCGACAATGAGCAACCCGTTGATAAAAAGGATCCCGAGATGCCAAAAGCTGATGAGGCTGAAGAGGTAGAAGATGTGCAAGTGCAACCGACCGTCGCAGCCGCTCCTCGCATTGATCCATCTATCCCGAAAAAGACATATTGGCAGAAACTAGCATTTTGGTCCACTTCAACAATGTCCGTCAGTCAAATGACGAGACAAATGTATCAGCCGCTCGTGATCTTGGTCAGCTTCCCAGCCATCTGCTTCATGTGTTTTGAGTACGGAATGCTCACGGCCTGCACGACTGTCCCCGTAACGACACTCTCGTCGGTAATGACCTTACCTCCATATAACTTCAACCCACAGCAGATCGGCCTAATGGGCATCCCCCAATTTGTCGGCACCACGCTTGGAACTTTGGCATCTGGACCCCTCAGCGACTCAATTGTCCTCTTCCTCGCTAAGAGACGAGGAGGTGTCTACGATCCAGAGATGAGACTCTGGCTCGCCCTCGCCTTCACCCCATTCGTACCTGCCGGCCTATTCATGTTCGGAATAGGTCTGAACAACGGAGTCCACTGGCTCCTTCCTGCCTTCGGGCTGGGAGTCAGCTCATTCGGCATTGTCCCAGCTAGCAGTTCGGCGTTGACCTATCTCACCGACGCCTACACAGATGTACGTATACTACAATCCACTCTTGACTTCTGAATATCATCATCTTACTGATCCCCACTAGATCGTCGCTGACGCAATCGTCGGCCTCACATTCGTCCGTAATGTGATCTCAACAATCTTCGTCTTCATCCAAACACCATGGGCGAACGCAACCGGCCTGACCTGGTTTTACGTGGCTTTTGGTCTGATCAATTTCGTCATCTTGATGGGCAATGCGGTTTTCATATGGTTTGGGAAGAGATTCCGCGTTGGATACGCAGACAGGTACCGGAGTTACTCTGAGCAGAGAATCAAGGAGATGTGATTTATCTATTTAACAAAGGCTGGGAGGGTTTTCGGATTAGAAATGAACTGGTAACTGGTAACTGGTGGATTTGTATTTTGGTCAAGATCTTTCTTCGATATAGATTTCTATGTTGGTTATGATAAATGGGTTCGGGAATTGGGTATGCGAATTGGAAACTCGCCATTAATTATTGGTCTTGATATACTGTATATACTTACTGCATGCTGAGGCATCCATTACTTACCTACCTAATATCTGGCCTTAAACAATCAACTACATCTTCCCTCTCCTCTACCCCCGCTTAGGAACAATCCCCGAATCCCTCTTCTGTTCCCCCTCATGTAAACAAGAAATAAAGATGACTCTTGCCCACGGCAACGAAACACGGCAGATGACGCCTCAAACTGGCTAGTTCAGACAGAGTTAGAGGCATGAAACTACCTACCTACCTACCAAAGCCAACACTAAATAAACCCAACAAATCCAATAAAGGAAACAAGAAGAGAAACTGAAATCCTTCCGTTCTACCCGGTGATATACGGATATAAGTCCGAGGTATATCCTGTACTGTACAAACAGTAGAATCTCCGCACGTAAACATCAGCGAACTAGGACAAGGACGCCATGAAACTAGCGTGCCGTATTCTATAGGCCAGCGAGGATGGCCTTTTTCTCGTTACCAGAGTTACTAGGTACTTCGTATTCTCTCATTTAGTATGTACAAGCGAAACTCTCCTGACTCGGTCGATTAGGTACTTGTCACAGCCGCGGAAGGGTTGTCTAATGGAATAAATGGTAAATAGGATGAACATGCGGAAGGAACACTTGCTGGTAGGTATCTACGTAGGCAACTGTGTTAGTTATTTTCGACAGGTCTAGATCGGGATGAGGTGCTAGTAAGTGCTGGTATCGTGGTAGTATGTGTAGGAGTAAGCAGTACTGTACATACTATACATAGTTTGGATGTCCTGTCAGCTAAGATACCTACCTACTTATGAGAATGCGGAAGTCATACGCAGACAGCAGGTAGAAGAATTGGACTAGAGTCTATAGATAGGCTCTATTCATTGCTACCTACCTTAGGCAGTATACTTGTCCCTTTCAAGTACCTACTCAGTGGCATCGGAGTATAAATAAGCTTGAATTCCTGAACAGTCGCTAACATACCCCAAATAGCAGTCTTCACATTCTTTACCACAGCGCGTATACAAAATATGATCCGAAAAAACAAGGAAACGACGCGATGGATGGATATCTTAAGGTCCGCTCAAAAAAGACGAATTGACATGAACTTATTGGAAACTGGCTAGGACAGTAGTTGATGATAGACAGGTAAAAGGAGTGGATGTAGAGAATCCAAGAATATGAATGACGAGAACGGAACGGAACGGCTAAGTTCAGGGATGGAAGAAATAACCTAGTACCTAACTGTCGGTTGGGCAGCTAATGAATGAAGAAATTAAAAACTGATAAGGAGGGAATTAGAAAGTATTAAGTTTAGAATGAATAGTCAAAATAGAGCCAACGCAATAGCCAAATACTCAACGCAAGACGAGACAATAGATTCGTTCAACTCAGTCGATCACGAGTACAACTGAATGAAGTACGATACAGATCAGAAAGTAAATGAATCAAATGACGGAAGAATAAAGAGCAGATAACAATGCGCAGGGATATACTTTTGATTTATTTTGCAGAACGCTAGAAACACGAGTCCAAGATATGGACACGCCATTGATTGTGCGAGGGTAGGAGTGCTAATTCAATAAGTCAACTCGGGGTATTGGTTCTCAATAACACGCCAAATTCATTGCAAACGACATTGGGGAATTGGGGAATGCGCTTGAAATCCATTTAGTAGACAGGCTAAGAAGCAGCTTCGGAATAAAAGTTGGAAGAGAGCGGTGATGTCAAACAACAATCATGAAAGGGGAGTTGAATAAAACCAAAACAAACAAATCCCTCTTATCTCTTGAGTATGTAGATACTCGTTTTCAAGAACTTATCCGAGATAGTCGGGTAGATCAACTAGCAAGGAGGCTAGATGACGGCTAATTTTGATAGCCACCAAAACCATTGCCAAAGCTGGCGTTGCTTTGCTGGTTCCAACCGGCGGCTGGAGGCCCCTGACCACGGCCATAGCCTCCAGCGGTGGCTGGGGCTTGGCCGTAAGCTTGTCCAGGCATGGTGGGTGCGCCAAAGTTATTGGCTTGCTGGTCCCATCCCCGTCCAGCAGCAGGACCTACATCGAGTCAGTTATATGATACGATAACAGGAGAGGAGGAAGTGGCAAAGCTTACCCTGTGGAGTCATGGGAGCGCCTGGGCCACCATACTGAGGGAAGAACCCAGCTGGGTTGGCGCCGAAAGGCGAGTTACCCGGCTGTGCGGCAAAACCGTCGAACTGGCCAGTCGGGGGACGATCCTTACCCCACTACAAGAGTTAGTAAATTATATCACGCAACAAGGTCGGATTCCATACACTGCACTTCAGAGGGCGCCCATTAACATTGTACCCATTGAGCTGGCAGATTGCCATGGCGGCGTTCTCATGTGTATCCATTTTGATGAAGGAAAAGCCACGGTCTGCTTGCAGACGGGTCTCAATGACATAACCAAAATTCTGGAAAAGTGGAACAAGATCATTCTGAGTAGTGTAAGGGGTCAGATTGCCCACATAGCAAGTGGTCTGCCACTGCGGAGTCTGCTGGACGACCATGTCATAGCTCTGGACACCGTGGGTAGGGAAATGATGGTGGCCGAAGGCGGTAGTCGGGGTCATTCCCATTGCAGCCATGGCTTGCTGTTGAGAGATCGAAGGCTGGCCCTTCTGGTTTGCCCAGTTGCAACGGATGGCGCGAGAACCCAGCCATTCACCGTCCATCGAGTTCAGAGCTTTCTCCGCATCGGCACGTTCACGGAACGCAACAAATCCGTAGCCACGGGAACGACCAGTTTTCATATCCCACATCACGCGGGCCTCAGACACAGAACCAAAGGCTGAGAAAGCCTGAGACAGCACCTCGTCATTCACCTCGTTGCTCAAATCGCCGACGAAGATATGGAAGTGATTCGAGGTATCCTCCTTGTTGGCGTTGGTCGACTGGTAGGCCCAGTTCACACGGATTTCCTGTACCGATGGTCAGATTGGTCGGGCTAATATAGATTATTTGCACATACCGACTGGTGAATACGACGGCCATTGAGAGTCTGCATGGCTCTCTCAGCAGCACCCGGATCATCAAACTCGACAAACCCGTAGTTATATCCTTTGCTATTGAACTGATGAGAGTCAGTAAAGTACAAATGATGAGACCGACCAGGGTGACAAAGTAATTGGAACATGAACAAGGTGCGCCGTCAGTACTTACATTCTTGTCGGGAATGATTTTGACGCTCACAACATGACCAGTAGTTTCAAAGATCTGCTTCAGGATATCCTCCGTCACTCTCACATCCAAACCACCAACATACAAGGCCCTCTTATTTGGCTCAGGAGCAGCCCGACGCACAAACCCACCAGCGCTGGTTGGAGACATCATACCCCCGGACATTGGTGAAGTGATAGCAGTTGGGATAGGGTTTGTATTCTGTGGAATCACCACAGGCGGTCGGGGCGGAGGAGGCATATGGGAAGGGTTGGTTTGGCCATTGCCCTGGGACCCATTGGGGTTAGAGGCGCCAGCAGGAGCTTGCGGGGGAGGAGGCAAGTTGGTAGAGGTAGAAGCCGAAACGTTGTCTGCCATAGTGAATAGGAATCAAGTATTGCGATTATACAAAAATATATTCGACGAGGAGAGAATGATGCAGAGGAAGATCGGAGGAGGAAAAGAGTTTAGTCGACCGGTTGGGCGATACGACGGTTGGCGACTAAAACAATAGCAGGGCGTTTAAGATCAATCACAAACTCGCAAACTCGCACGGATAGTACGACGAGGAAATTCGAGTATTCCAAACGACAGATTGACAAGATATCAGGAAGCACGATAGGAACAGTCGTTAGAGTAGCTGAAGAAAAGAGATTCGTGAAGGATCCCAACACCCCCAACAGGGACACAGCAAGTTTTGAGTAGATGAAACAGGAGTAAATAGATAGATAGTATGGAAGGACAACAAGAGGCAGGTCAAAAATAAAGGAAAAGGTCGAGACAGCAAGGAAAGGGAAATCAGACAAATCCCGACGCCAACAGAGTGGGATAAGACGACAGAGATGGGGGGAAATAATGAAATGAGGAAGGAAACAGGATAGAAAAGAAAAAAGGAAAAAGAAAAGATGCGATGCGAAGGGGAATGAGGAATAGATAGAGAGAAAAGAAAGAGAAGAGAGGAAAAAGAGGAAGAGAGAGAGAGAGAGTAGAAGGAGAAAGAGAGACGGGGAGTTTTTTTGTTTGAAGATTGAGAGGTTTTGGGAGGCACGAGAGCCGCTAACGGTGGGGCTAAGCTGGGGTTGATTGATGGTACCTTGTCCGTCTCTTCTTTCTTCTTTCCTCTACTTCTTCCATCTTCACCACCATATCACCATCATGCAATCCAACTATTCCGATCCTGAGGCCCTGAAGGTCTTATCCTCTTCGATCAACCAGACTGTAAGCCATTCTCTCTGACATGTAATCCGATGCTAATCTGTTCAGCTCGTCGAGACTGGTCGATATTTCCGTTCCAAAGGAAATGCGCAAACTAGAGCTCATTTGCTGCGTCACATGCCAATAGCTCAGGAACAATTCAACCTTGCATTGGATGATCTATCAGAACAGATTGTATGTCATTGATCAGTGCTAGCAAATCGATAACCTGCTAATTCCGTACAGTTCATGGCCAAAGCCTTCCTAGAAAGGGACTACGATGCACTCAAGGCCAAAAAGGTCGCATCTCAACAGCCAGCAGAGGATGTGGAGATGACTGAAGCTGAAGTGAAACCGCAACCTGAACCATTACCAGAGTCTGTAAAGAAGGAAGAAGAGAAACAACCCGTAACATCTCCAGTAGAGGTCGAGACACCAGAGGCCAAACCCGCAGTCAGTGAAGAGAAGACCATAGCTCAACCCGCCGATGAAAAACCCAGTCAGGTGACCCACGTCGATCTCACCGAGACCAAAGATGAAGCCGAACCCGAACCGACTGAGATCAATTTTGACTCGGTATTGAACGACACTGGCGGTGCCAATGAGTTTGACCTCCACCTTGATTTTGGCGACGATGATATTGGGAACCAGAACTTCCTTTCGGGAACTAACATGGTCGACTCGGGTATCGGCAGTGGCGCCGATAATGCTCCGGGAGTCGAGAACAACACAGCCAACACATCGATAGGGGGAGATGCATTCGACATTGAATTACAAAAAGCCAATGCTCCAGATCCTAGTTCCCAAGGACAAGGACAAGCAGATAACCAAGGCTCTAACAATCAGGAAGATATGATGGCGCCTGGGCAGTCCAGCTTCGATGACCTGTTCATGGATCATGACAGTATGGGGGATCCGAATTTCCTGGAAGGGGATGGACTGATGAATATCAATGAGCTAGATGACAGCTGGTTTACATGATTTGTCATTAATATGATCAATATGTACAATATGTATGTACTGTGTACATTATAAGTGGGGATACGATGGGATACGATGGGATGGGTCGCTATTTGCATTAGGCGTTGTTGGAGTTAGACTAGTGGTCTGGGGGAAGGAAGTCTGGGATAATTATAGACGAGATATTCTAGATGAATTTATGAATCATGAGGGGTGTTTAGGGATCTGATTTACGACTAGTGAAGGTTAGTAGAAGATCAGTGGGCCTTGAATGAAGAAGAAGAGGGCGAGATGATATATAAAAGGAATAATCATGAGGTCATACATTTTCTACTTTTTCCCTTTCCACCGCCTCAACCTGATCCAATTCAGTAATTGTACAGGGAAGATCGACAACAAGAATCAGTAAGAGAGAAGTAAGGATAATCTTAAGAGGCAAGTCACTTAACTCCATGGAGTTATACCGATGATCTCCCTGATCGCCGAGACCAACAAGAAATCCTCCCCGCATCATTAATTCATTCCTATCGTCATGAGGTAAATGTGAAATGAGGAAATAGAGAAATCAGTTGGAAAAGAGATCCTCTGGTTCAAGTTGGACGCTTTCTGTTTGGTTCGGAATAGCGGATTGAGTATCTCTTGGGATCCGCGTCATCTCTTTCAATTTCCTTCTTGCCATCCATTTTTGCCATTCATTCCATTTCCTCTCTCTCCCTTGCCCTGATTCCCTTTCTTCTCTCATACTGATCTGATCGCTCTCTTCCCTGCAACCTTCCCTTGCGTTACCTATTGATCATCCTTTCCCAAAAAGAAAAAAAAAGTTTAAAAAAAGAAAAAAATATCATTACACCGTTGCACAAATCAATGTCTCGGGACTGTGCGTAATTCCTCAGTCAGTCTTTCACAGTAAGTCAAATATGTTCTGGCTGCGCCTTCCCTCCTGTCTTTGTTCCTTTCTTCCCATATTGTTTCATCAAGGCTGGATCCTTCCCTCCCTTGGGAGTACAATACTTTGGATTATATGTACTATACCTAAGTGTGACGAGGTGTCTGGTTACTCAGTAGACTACCTATATATCTATCTATCCTGTCACTCAGTACCCAAGGGATCAATCAATCAACTAGGAATAGCTATTCCTTCCCTTCGGAATCTACCTCCAGTTCTTTGAATTATGCCTAGTGCTTTGGCCAAGTCCTTTTCACAATGACGACAGCTCACGTATCTTCCCGACAGCAAAACTTGTCGACCTCGGGGTCTGTGGCCAATTCGGCTGTCGCTCAAATCAACTGTGCTGCTCCCGAATCTCTCCCGATCCTTGTATCGAGCCTCCTTCGTTCGAAATCAAACCGAAAACGTTCGTTGAGTACAAGGACCGTTGGTGAAAGCTTTGCGCAGTTCCCCAAGCAGAGCCTACGAGGTTCTTTATTACGAAAGCTGGCGGGGTCACGGGAAAACGCTAAACGGTTCCTCCGCCTGGGGGCCGCCGTCAATTCTCCCTCTTCGCCCACCGGTCGCTCAACTCCGCGATCCGATCGTTCGCGTTCCGAGTCCGATATTGTTCTACCCCAGGGAGATGCGCAAATGTTATCGGCCACACAAGTAGGAGAAGTGGGAGGGATGCGCCCGGATGCATCTTCGGCCACTTCTGTCGCTCCACAGCCTGTCCCCGAGCCCACCACTGTTCCTATGTCAGAGTCAACCGATTCGTTCCCTCCTCTGCCGAATGAGAAGATCGTCGCTACGGGGAGTGGTATTACTGTTGGGATCGCCCTCACGGAACCCGTGCTCTACCTCGCCGGGTACGATCATAGTGATCCGAGTACCAAGAAGTCCGCCATTCTTCGTGGTCAATTGCATTTGAAAGTCACCAAAAGTGTCAAGATTAAGAAGATATCTATTTGTTTCCACGGATATGCCCAAACAGACTGGCCAGATGGTATCGTTGTCTTCGATACGATAAATGCAAATTCTCTTCTAACATAGGATTTAGGAATACCCCCCAAAAAAATTCACTTCCATGACAAGAAGGACCTGGTCACCCATGGAGTTCTGTATTTCAACCATGGTGACACTACCTTGATGCAAAATGACTACGGTGCGCATTATTACCAACACGGCAAGCCTGTACCATCCGTGACCGGGAAGGACGGCGTGACGGCAACGACCCGTGAACTGTTCTCGAAAAGTGGCTCCTCAACGTCGCTGAGCAACCAATCTACGGTTAGGGATATTAAACGGCTTTCGTTACAATCGAACCACGGACGCTCCCGCAGTTTTGGGAGGAATGACCCCCCAGCTGCACCGCCTCATCCACAGCGCAATTACAGATTGTTTCCTGTGGGTGACTATCTGTACAGCTTCGAGTTTCCTATTGATGGATCCCTTCCGGAGACGATCAAAACCGATCTGGCTCTGTCAGGTATGACATGGAAGCCATCGTTGAGCGGTCTGGCGCGTTTCGACCCAATTTGCTTGGCACTTTGGAGGTGCCTGTTATCCGCACCCCGGCAGAGGGTTCATTAGAACAGGTCGAACCAATCGCCATCTCGAGGAATTGGGAAGACCAGCTTCACTACGATATTGTCATTTCTGGGAAATCTTTCCCTCTGGGTAGTCAGGTGCCTATTGCGTTCAAACTAACGCCGTTGGCCAAGGTTGAATGCCACCGGATCAAGGTATTTGTGACGGAGAATATCCAACACTGGACGGCAGACAAGAGTGTGCACCGTTTCCAGCCTTCAAAGAAGGTGCTTCTTTTTGAAAAACGAGCAGACTCTGCCAGCGCAAGCACCTATCCTGGTAGCTCCATGCGGGTCACCGCTGGTGGAGGCATGGACTATGACCAGCGCGCGGTTGCTGCGAGTGGCGTGGAATTCGTTGATCGGAATCGAACGAATTTATTGGGAGACCTGTCCAATGATATGGGGATTGGCCCGACCGAGATGGAGTTCAACGTTCAATTGCCGAGCTGCCATGCGATGAAGAATCGGGATGAGTCGCAACGGTTACACTTTGACACGACTTACGAAAACATCCAAATCAACCATTGGATCAAGGTACGTGATAATAATGCCGTAGCCATGAGTGAAAATGCTGACCATATTTCATAGATCGTGCTGCGCCTCTCCAAGCTCGATGAAAAGGATCCAGGGAAGCGGAGGCACTTTGAAATCTCTATCGACTCACCATTCCATCTTCTTTCGTGCAAGGCCACGCAAGGCAATATTTACCTCCCGGCGTACACCTCGCCCAATGCGGATCCGGTTCCCCAAGCGCAGGAATACGAATGTGGTTGCCCTGGGGCTCCTCTGGTCAACAGAGCCAGTTCGACCATTCAACCGCCTACCCATGATTTTACCCACGCCAATGCGGCTTCCATGCAACCACCAAATGAACCAGGGGTATCTCGAAGCTTCACAAACGGTTCAGGCGGGCTGGCTCTGCCCCCTCAGGCGCATCTAGCGCATAACGAATCGAACGAGAATGGGGTACGGCCCATGCATCTACTCCGTGCCCCGTCGTTTGCGCCGCCCCCATTTGAAGATGTGCCTCCACCGCCACCTTTGGTAACTCCGCCACCGGATTACACATCTATTGTGGGTGAGAATGACAGAGAAGCTGTCCTAGAGGACTATTTCAGCCGGCTTTCATTTCACGAGGAAAACGAGGATGATGAGCGAGGAAGGGGCAGGGTTGACGTACCTCTCACCCCTGGTGGCCGGGTAAACCGCAGCATGGATGTTCCTCGTGACTGGGTCCGTCTAGAGGAGTCATCAGTCCCATAATCACTGATCCAACAATGAAATGCTTCATGGGATTGTTCACGAAGTTACGACACGAAAACATAGGGGTTGGGTTATTATAGAATTTGCAATTTTGTTGTTCACAGCTTGGTGCATTGCACTCGTCCTGCTGGTTTCGCATGGTTGGTTATTGTTGCATAGTTCTGGCAAGGTAGCATCTTGATTGATTTGGTCAAATGGTTAAAGAGGTGGAAAGGTATCAGGCGCATGATGGATGAGATATATGATAGGAATGGGTAGGCGTGGATGGATTACCTCGGCATATCGCATATGTTGTCATATATATCCTCGAAGAATGTACATACAAGTCAGCTTGCATTTTCTTTCCTATATATACATCTTGCATCAACTCGAGCTGTTACTCAGGCCCATCGGCGGAGTAAGTTGTAGATATCGCATGGAACTGCCTAGGATGGTTAGTGATTGTGGAGAGGATCTGACACTTGCTGATCCCTTTGTTGAATCCATCCATCAGATCCTAAACCTTCATTCTTCCTCTACCTACTTCACCCCACTTCCTCATTTCCCTGACTTCATTCATCCTTATCCTCCCTGTCACTGCACCTCAATTGGTCTTGATCATAGACTTAGTACAACCTAACTCGATCGTCCTACCCACCAGCCTTATTTATCGTTTCTCATTATACCGTAACAAGTAGGACGGGCCGGCACTCATCACACTGACCGGACCATTACTTTTCTCCCATCCCTCAGCTGGCTGGACTCTTCTCCCTCTCGACTCGATCCATAAGGTAGCTTGGCATCTCCGATCCGCTCTACCTACCTACCTCTAATCCACTCCGCCCCGCCTTATCTGTCTGTCTCTCTATCTAGCTCCGCTCTTCCCGACGCTCAGTAGATCCGAAGACGTTAGACTACCTAGACGGGATCTAGTCTGTCTGACCGTTGGACTGTTGGTCTGGCCTATTTAGCAGCCAAATAACTGGCAGCAAATCAATCCAAAATGACAATCGAAGTCGTTCCCCTCTCGGAAGCGGATATCCCTGACGCTATTGAAATCATTCAGACAGCTTTCGCGGATGATCCGTATTTTACTTGGGTTTTTGATGCTGATAAGGTGTGTTGTCCTCTCTCTGTTGCTTAGTCCGTTGGTTTCATTTTCGTTTCTGCTTCTGTTTCCTGGTTACTTCTTCCCGGAAGCTGTGGATTGGATTGGATTGTAGGTAGATCTGGGGAGCTGGCTGGTAGTAGATAGATCTGCCCCGGTAGAGTGTGGTTTATTGATTGATTGATTCATTCTTTCATCGAGACAAGGAAGGAAGCTAACCTAGCTCGCTAACGAAACGCGGCGTCGAGGCCATCCCGACCTGCGATTTCTTTCATGAGACAATGATATAGTTCAACAAACAACGAAACAACGACTCACTTACCGCGCGCTGTTTATGGGGTATTAACAATGCGCTTTTCTACGTTGCCAAAGAGACGGTAACCCCCAACGAGGACAGGAATAGGGATATAGATACACCAACCCCAGACCAACCCCAGAGCGAGCAACAAGGCCAAGGGAAAGACCAAATCCTGGGAATCTCCTGCTGGCTCCCACCGCAACCACCGTCAGAGCCAACGACATGGACCGCCTGGTTCCACGACTGCCTCCTCTCCTTCCGCCAACTAACAAACAACATCCGCTACCTTGGTCGTGGCGGGTTAAACGTATCCAGATACTATATCTGGAAAGAGCAGCAGCGGGTTGCGCAGAGTCAGATATGGACGGATCCGCGCGGGTACTATTTCTGTAATATGGTAGCCGTTAGTCCGAAGGCGCAGGGGAAGGGGGTGGGGAAGAAACTGTTTGAGGTTGTGACGGAGAGGGCGGATAGAGAGGGGATGAGGTGTTATCTCGAGAGCTCGAAGAAGGTGCCTAATGTTGAGATTTATGGGAGGATGGGTTTTGAGATGCGTCTTGAGATGGAGTGCAAGGATGGAGATGGGGATGGGGACTCTTGTATGGTATGTTTTG
>MVGC01000483.1:0-17534 GCA_003589665.1 Aspergillus sclerotialis | reverse complement strand
AAAGACTTCTCCCTCTTCCTCTCCCAACCCCTTCCTACCCCGCGACGCTCCCGTCATAACAGCGCCTACCGCGGCCCTATCTACACCCTATCCTCACCCTCCCCGTCATCACCCACCATCTATGCCGGAATCGTGGATGGCGTTTTCCGTTTAGATTTTGCTTCCACCGATGATCTGACTGGTTCGAATAGAGACTGGTATCGTGATAATTTAGATTTGGGGTTGAGTATGACATCTTCCAATAAGGGCGGAGTGCTGCAAATGTCCGGGTATGAGCGTCCGGACCCAGAAGCTGAGACTAGTTCGGTGAAGCTGAGGACTCAGGTGCCATTCTCGAGTATCAAACCTGAGGATATTCGGAATGAGCAGGCTACTGGATGGGATCGGAGATGGGAGAGGTTAGAGGATGACTCTGTTTGGAAGCGTCGGCAGTTTTAGATAGCTCTGGCCTACAGTATGGATGTTTGTGTTGGACGTTGCAAACCAGTACATAGATCTAGAATGAATAAAAGACGCATTGCACTGATGATCTAAGATCGTTGCTCACACTGAGCTTGTTCGTCGGAACAACTCACGCGAGAGGTGGATGTGTCCATATATATATCGCCCGTATACCGAGGCTTTTAATAGAATTTGCGTCGCGAAAGCCGCAGCCAAACCATTAAGTATGCAGTCCTATGGATCAATTCTGCTTAAAAGACTCGACACACATGCTCTGCTGGAACTGGTGTTATTACCAAATATAGTACCTAGCAATAATGAGCTTCGAGACAAGTCCTTCATAGATGTACGGAGGTGAGGGCTAATAATATCCAATTATCGTAGTAATAAACGGAGCAATGGAGTCAAAATATTAATCTATTCGTCTATTATTCAATAGAACATGACTTTTCTCTTCCTAACAAGCAAAGCAAGAGCAATTATCAAAGACCAGGGCTGATAGCTAACAGAGAAAACGTGAGCATCTTCGTTTAGAAACAAGTCCGGGCAGTAAAATAGGTGGACACCATTAGAACACCAATCAGATACAGAAAGGAAATCTAGGCGGGTTCAGGTAGCAAGAAGTAGCTAGCATATCACCTCGACGGTGCGATAGCAATAGGACTACTTTCCCATTAAAAAGGTAGGTAGGGGGGTTGGAAATTCATAGGCTTTTATTCGACAAAATGCAATATTGGGTATTTTAGTTGCAAGCAAGTTGATCGCTTAGTCCTCAAACTTGAAGGACTTTCCTCCAGAGATATCGATTGGACCACCACGGTAGGAGCCACGCTTCTTCTTGTTCTTTTCCTTGGTGAAGCCCTTGCCACGGGTGACAGACAGGTCCTTGTAGGCACGATCAGCATAGGCGTAGGAGACGTAGTCGTTCGAAGGATGATCGTGCGGCAATTCGCTTAGCTGGGCCAGAGGAGTCGGCCGGGCACCAGTTGGCTTCTTAGCTTTGCCGTTCGCCGGGGCTGGACTGGCATTTGCAGACTTGGTTGCTTTCACGTTTTCGGTAGCCTTGTTGGCGGGCTTCTTTCCATCAGAATCAGAACCTTGGAGGGTTGTGCTGCTCTCGGCGGAGGAGGTGGGCGAAGTCGAGTCATTGGCGCGCTGGTCCTTGCCAGAGGATTCTTCCTCTGAAGAGTCGGACGAGGAGTCACTGGAACTTGAGTCGGATTCAGGAAGGGGTGTTTTGGTTGCGGCCTTCAAAGCCTTCTTATCATCCTTCTTTGCGGAATCCTTTTCCGATTCGGAGGATTCAGATGAAGATTCAGAAGAAGAGTCGGAACTGGAGTCAGAACTGGATTCAGATGACGAGCTAGATTCACTGCTATCGCTATCCGAAGAGTCGGAGTCTGACGAAGAATCATCGGACGAAGAATCGGACGAGTCTGATGATTCGGAAGAGGACTTTTCGGCCTTGGATAGCTTCGTCTTCTTAGCCTTGGGCGCTTCCTCCTCAGAGGATGATTCTGAATCCGATGATGAAGAACTGGATTCGGCCTTCCGCTTCACGCCAGTTGCTTGTTTAGCGGCAGGAGCAGGAGTCGGTGCTGATTCGTCTTCCTCCTCGTCATCAGCATCGCTGTCGGAGCTCGAGGACGAAGACGAGGAAGAGGAAGAGGAAGAAGAGGAGCTTGGAGATTTCTTTGACGCTTTTGGAGCATCACCCATTTCAACATCGGAGTCGCTAGACTCAGAGCTGCTGCTATCCTCGCTGTCACTGCTGCTTGATGAGCTGGGACTGACCGATCGCCGAGATTTCCCGGCCTTCTGGCTTTCCCAGGTCTCGAAGAGTTGGATCAATGATGGGACATTGGACGGGTCTGGCTGGGATTTGGTAGCTGCTTTGGCAGTTTGTTCTTTTGCAAGAGCTTCACGGGTGCTGTCAAAGCCATACTCTTGCAAAAAGTTGGCAATGGAGGTGATCAGGTTGACAGGAGGTGAAGTTCCCTTGTCCTAAAAATCAAAAGATCGTCAGTTATCCTAGCGCATTCTTGTTGATATGAGCACATGAATAAATTCAGAGCTAGCTACCTTCTTCTTTTCTGGAGATCCCTTTGCAGGGGCTGGCTTCGCTCCTTTCCGAATAGCCATGATGCCCAGTTATTGTATAATCTTAGAGATCAGACAAGAGGAAAGTAAAGGGCTTCTAGCAGGTAATTGTCGTAACTGAAATCTGAAGTTGTCATTGTGAGCGAAAAGAAAAAAAAAAGTCCAAAAGACGCTAAAAAAGGCGGTCAACCAGAATTGTGTTATTATTGGACCAGTGAATTAGCTCACGTGGGACGCCCGTGACCCAGCATGAAGAAGTGCAGGTGGCAGAATAACAATTGAATAACAATTGAACATGCAAGGAATTGCTGGAATTTCTGGAATTTCGGTAAAGGAGGTGCCAAGGAGATGGATTCTTAGAAAATATCCAAAAATAGACTCATGTAGTGCTATGTAAATTTTGTTAGTTATTTCAAGTGTGAAAACAGTCATAACAGACAGTAGACAGCCAAACTAGAGAGCAGCCTCCACCCGTGATTACCCATTCTTTGAGGGATGAGCTAATTCCTCCACCTATACGTCTCTCCTCCGTTCTCCGTCCTCTTTTGCTTCAGACCATCCCCAGTCATCTTGGCATTCCCTCTGTATTGCTAGTCAAATTTCTGATGCTGGGGCGTTTGACTTCCTACCCACTATCTGTCGCAAGCTGCGCTACCTCTGTGCGATCGATCCCGGTCCTCCCGAACATGTCCACCTGTTCCTTCAGTACCATTGACTGAATGATTGAGGTCCGTGAGAAGAACTGACCATGATGAATGGCCGTGAGCGACCTCGAATGCCACCAGCCGGTGATACCCCGCCTGTTCGGGATCCCCGTCGAGCCGGTGACGGTCGCAATGGCGCTTTTCTTTCGCCTGGGGATAACTTGTCAAGAGCGGAAAAATTCGAAGATGAGAAGAGGAGGATCATAGGAAGTTGCTTTAATAAGAAAGACAGTGATGGTGCATGTGCGTTGAGTTGACGTTGCCTTTCTTCCCTATCCCTGTTTGATGCCTGCCTTGATTACCTTGCCCCTCGGACTCGAGTGCGGAGGACAGTTTAAAGATATGTCGGAAGCTGTATCCGGCCGCCCAGTCGATGTGGTGTTATATACGAGGAATTTACAATTGTTTACTAGGTTTAAGCTACTAACCATTGTCTTTCATTAGTGACCGAGTCCTATATTACCCACGTTCGTATCACAGAAGACTCCGCCTATCCCTCCATCCCACCGCCGCCAACATCGCAGCCTGAGAATAAGAAAGTTCGAATCATAGTTGTCGCTGTGAGAAAATCAGGCAGAGTTCGCATGCACAAGGCCAGGGAGAATCACGATGGTTCATTTTCCATAGGCAAAACTTGGCAGCTCGATGATTTATCCCAAATCCAATCATACAACGCCTTCGTTCCTTCAACACCTGCAGAGCAACAGCAGAAACAATGGGCTTCGAATGTTGGCTTTACCGTTACAATTCAAAAGCCTTACTACTGGCATGCTAGAAGCTCGAAGGAAAAGGAGTTTTTCATCGGGAGTCTTTTAAAGATTTATAGGAAGTACACCGGTGGGAAAGTACCTAAACTTATAGGCTTTGATGATCGCGAGCGACAACTCCTGGTTGGCACTGCTCCCACTCCGAGAATCCCTCAAGGAAATACACCCCCTGGCAGCGCACCAGCACCTCCACATTCACTTTCTTCCCAAGGCAGTCATCCTCAGTCACCTTTTGTGAGTCCTACTCCCAGCCGTGATGATCTCAGGCGACAGGCATCGGAAGAGCATTCGCTTCGAGCGCAAAGGAGCCGGGACCAAATACGGAAGCCGATTCCTGGACAGCCCGCGAAGTCTGCTGTTCCTCCAGCACTCGCGCCACCTCAAGTCCCTCCACCAGCGATCCCTCAGGATCAGCGTGACCAGCCGCCTGGCCGGCCTGGGGATCTCAGGATGCCAAAGACCCCAATGATGGCCCCAGAGTTAACGAATAGGGAATTCCTGGATGATATCCCGGCTGTTCCGCCACTCAGCCAGAAGGGTAAGCCATATGGTGATTCGGAAGTAAGCAGTTTCGCAAGCTCCCAGCCTGATCTCCAACCGCCATCCTCGCGCGATGGAAAGGGCGCACCAGAATTACGGCCAGCCCTCCGAACTCAGAATTCGGCGCCGTCTGCGCCGGGCTCACCTGAGACTAAACGGAGCAAGGATGGTCTTCGGCCCACCACGCCAGCATCAGTTTCTGGCGACAGTCGAAATATTGCACAAAGCCCGGCAAGTAGCCTGGGACGAAGGCATCCTTTTAATGAAAGTAGTGACAAGATATCCATTCCAGAGGTGCTAGTTCAATCTGGAGACAACATTACAATGAACGGCTCTGTTGCAGGTTCTCCCTCTGACTTCCCCACAGCCGCCGTGGCCGATACGCCACCGGTCACGGAAACTGCTGAAGCCTTTCCACCAATTCCCACGCAAGAGGCGGCTCCTGATGAGTCCATTCCGAGTGCTGCAGCGGTATCGTCGCCAACAAGCCCGCCAGAACCCTCTGATCCGGCTGAAAGTGACCCAGACGCACATCGCCCTGGACTTGGTCCAATGGTGAAGAAAAGGGATGTTGCGGGAGTTTTCCGGAAGGCAGCTACTGCTTATGGAGCCTTCAAGCCGCGACCTGGAGGCGCTGGTGAGAGATTACTGGCGGCGGCAAAGAAGCAACAAATGAGCACCCCGGACGAGCCGGATGGAATCAACAGCGTTGTGCCCGCTCCATCACTACTTAAAACAGGCAACGAGCCTGCTACTCCTGAGACGCCAGACAGGGAGTTAACTTCTCCTATTCCGTCTCTGTCCAAAGAGCCGCCGATGGTCGAGGTTACCCAAGCTGCGGTTGAAGAGGCCACAATAGAGGCTGATGAACCACGGGATTCTTCTAGAGCCGCTGTCAAGGTTGACGCAGATGACAAGTCAAGAACTTTATCTCCATCACCCGGTCGCCGTAGACGTCGTGAGGATAACACGATCAAATACTGCCAAGCCCTTGGTATTGACCCGAAAGTCCTTGATGGACGTGGGGTTAACTTTGATGACATCCTTACTGATCTCGGATGGAGCGGTCGTTTGAGTGATGACAAGAGAGTTGAAGACCTTGAGGCTGACGTTCGGCGCGAGATTGGTCGGGTGGAAGCTACCAGCTGGTTGGGCAACCTTGAACAGCAAGAAGGGAAAGTGGATCATCTTGCCAGGCTAATCGATAAAACAATCGAAGAGTGCGATGAGCTGGATGGATTACTAACACTTTACGCTCATGAACTTAATGTAAGTTGCATGCCAGCGAGATATTTCATTTTCACTAACGTATATACAGACCCTCCATGACGATGTGTCGTATATCGAGACTCAGTCCCAGGGCTTGCAGGTGCAAACGGCCAATCAGAAGCTCCTTCACAGCGAGCTCCAAAGCCTGTTGAGAACTCTTTCGATCTCCCCGACCGACTTGCAACCACTAAAAGACGCTTCGTTGAGCAACCCAGATAAATTGAGCGAGGCTGAGTATGCGCTGTCAACGTTATACAAGGCCATGCTCATGATTGATCCTGATATACGGCAAAACAAGAAGCGATTGGTTGATGCGGCTGGCGAACACAGCAGCGTTGGTGTTTACGCCGACACTGAGATAGGGCAGATGCGTGCGATCAAAGAGAAGAAGGAGGAGTATCGTACCGAGGCGCGCATGTTTTTGAGGCGTCTTGGCCAGTTCATGTCGACTGGCTTCAAGGTTGCTGAGCATAAGAGGATCGAGGCAGCAGCAAACAGCCCACATGATCCAATGAAACTTGAAAATGGCGCTCACGGTTATTTCCGCCAAGAGCTGTGGATGTACAACCCATTGATGCTGTTCGCCAGAGAAGTCAGTGCTGTGGACTGGCAAGAGCTGATCAAACTATACGAACAACAGGCTAAACCGCCTTATCAGAATCAGTTCAGAGACAATAACTTGGCGTGGAAGAAAGAAGCGAGAAAGCCCACAGGAGAGGAGCAGGAACTCCTCTTCACTCACCAGGACAAAGAGAAGGAAAACGAGGGCATTACCATGGCTGCTCGGAAGCTGACGGTGAGAAGAGGCAAGACTATCAAAGCTGCAGCCGGGTTAAAACTTGGCCTTGGAGAGAAACAAAATGGGAAATTGGAGCCATACGAAGCTTTTAGTGGTACATTACGGGAGACACTGAACAGCATGTTTGAAGAGCAGAACTTCGTGGTCCAATTTTTCCACTTGAACTCTCTTGTTAATGCCGACTTCCCTGACTTGGTGGCTTCTGCCAGACCTGACGAACGCAGTTGTCCGGACTTCAGCGCCAGACAATCGCATGATCCAGATCGAGAAATGTCAAAGAAGGTTGAGCAGATTATGGATGAACTATTCTCGTTCTGGCCCAACGAAATGCAAAACCTTGTGGATTGGGCCATCGGTGCAGACCCCTTGTAAGTCTACTTCTCTAATACATTGCTCGTCAAGAAGCTAACAATGACACAGGCAAGGAGTTGGCATTCTGCTTGCCCTTGAGACGGCGCTGGCTGAATTCGACGACACAAATCAAGAGTTCATCATTCACTCGCTGCAGAAGTTACATACTCGCCTGGTCGGCCTCTTCAATCGATTTGTGGATGAGCAAATTCGGGGAATTGAAGAAACCAAGGTGAAGGTCAACAAGCGCAGAGGGGTCATTTCATTCATGAGAGTGTTTCCCAGTTTCTCGACTGCGGTCGAAAGCATGTTGGCGCAGCCTTCGAACGAGTTCAGTGATATCCGGATTAGTGTCAATGGCGCTTACGACCGGATCAACCGAGCTATGTGGGAGTCGCTGAAGTTCATTGCGAAAGAAGCGCCTGGCCAACAGCCTGGCGTTCCTACGGGCACTGGTGACCCGGAAGACAAGGAGGCACTCAATTACCATATCCTTCTCATTGAGAATATGAATCATTACATCGAAGAAGTCGATGTCCGGAGTCTGCCTGTTCTAGAAAGGTGGCGCGACCGGGCGCACGAGGAGCTCACGGAGCACATGAAGCTCTATCTAGATTCCGTCATCCGTCGACCACTTGGGAGACTCCTGGAATTCGTGGAGTCAACAGAATCACTGCTATCAGCCGGTAATAAACCGAGTGATGTAGCCAATCGGGCCAGCCACTCCCGATCTGTGGCGAAGAAAGTACTCGCAGCACACGATAGCCGGGAAGTGCGTCGGGGAATCGAATTATTGAAGAAACGAGTGGAGAAACACTTTGGCGACGCGGATGACCCAGGCCTCAGTCGAAGTCTGGTACTGAAAGTGCTCCGAGAGTGCGAGGGACGGTATGGAGAGGTGCATGATCGCACCCGACACATCATCGATACCATCTACGAGGGCCAGTTGGATTTGGACTGGCGGAAGGAGGATGCAGCGGCGATGTTCAAGAAATGATGAATGAACATCATGGCATGGTAAACGTACAGTTACCTACGGGGTTGATTGCTTGAACTTTACATATACTTTTTTCTTGCATCTGTATTCTTTTGCTTTTTGTCTTTTTTTACTTATCTTCATGATTCCGGCGCTTGGTGGTTTTGGGGGGACTGTTCGCAGTCTTCTTGATATTATTTTGTGATTCCAACTACCCCTGGGCGTAATTGCGATTGTTACATATTCGGATGTATGAATTGAGAGATTGAAAGTAGTTTTGGCTCAGGGCAATCCTTGGGATTGGCCGACAAATTTCCATGGGTTCCTGGATGAAGGACCCGAGCGTAATTCCAAGGTACAAGATCGACAGAGCGAAGAGATTGGATCAGGGGTTTGAGACTAATTTAGGTTGGTGTAACTGAATTGTCGGGCATTATGTACAGACTGAACAGAGAAGCTAGACATGGATTGGAGAGAAATAGCATTAGTATTGAGGGTAGGAGGGATATACGAGTCGACTGTAGGATAGAGAGAGAGAGAAAGAGAGATCAGAGAGAGCTTGGGTTCTACCATTTCAGTAGAAACTCTCCAACTTCAACCTCACCTTCTTCTCTTTTTTCTCTTCCCTTTCTCTCCCCAACCTTTCCATTCTCTCATCCCCTGGTCTTCTCACTTTGTTCCATTCTCGAGTCTTAATTGCCGACTCGGTAAATTTGTCTTTCTTTGGGCTTGTTACCCTATTATTTCTTCAATCCCCACAGTTCTCGCCAAGCGGAAGCAGATTAAGGCTCCACTGAACAGACCAGCGACGAACTGAACTAATAAAAAAAAATCACACTAAAAGAGTTCATTCTCCAGTAGGGGTTGAGTCGAGGTTCATTTTGGCCCACCAACATCAATCAACATTCATCTCCAAAGTCATTATTATTATTATTATTATTATTATTACTATTATCGATCCGATGTTCTGCTAGTTACCTACCTTTCTCTCTCTTTCTCTTCATTCTCTCGCTTTACCCTTTCAAGTCTATCGTTTAATTCCGCTTTAACGACCCTCTCTATTCCTCCCACCTCGGCCATTGGGTCCTGAATGTCGCCATTACCTCCTTGAGAACTTAGCTCATCCCTTCTCCGTACCCCCCGTCCCTTCGGTGTCTCTCCTTACGGCCATTGACCACGTCTGTGGGGTCCTCTCCGGGTTGCCGCCTCGATAGCAGACATGCCCTGGCGGCCTCTGCCTCGCATCGCCTTCGCCGTTGCCATCTATCCCTTTCAACCCACCACCCCCGCCGATCTTCCGTTGGAATTGGGCGATGAGCTGTACATAATTGAACAGGGAGGCGTCGATGGTGAATGGTGTCGCGGTTACCTGGTCGCTCCCCCGTCGCTCCTGGCGGGTTTGACCAGCACCAAGGGCCAAACTCTCGAGGCCAGAGTCTTCTCGGGCATTTTCCCAAGGAATTGTGTTGAGATTCGAGAGGTCCTAGGCGACAATGATGGAAATAAGGCGCTAATCAATGGAGACGTAAAAAATGTCGATAAACCGAACGATCGTGAACCCGACTCCAGAAACAGTGTACCTCACTCGCAAGATGGAGAATCGACGGCCGGAGAGGTGCTGGATGTTGAGGTCGCGAAGAAAAAGAAACCTTCGCAGATCTTTATCCATAAAATGGACGATGAATCCCAAGGTCTAGTGAGTTTGCGCTCCCTCAATGCTTGGAGACCTGGCTCGGTTCCTCCTACACCCTCCACCCTGGTTTCTCCCCGCGACCCCAATGCGCCCAAACCCGCAGCTCCGGTTCCCATGCTCAAGGTCGATGACGAGACTCCGACTTCACTTTCTGAACCCCTGATTGACGAGATTGCGTCTTGCCTGCGCGAATGGCACTCGACGAACCTTCATGAGCTTTTATTGAGTCGGCAATATAATGTGGTGGAGGAGATGTCGAATATGGTTTTGGAGCTCGACCATGCACGAAGACAGTTACTGCATGACGTCCTTACATCACAGGAAAAGGAAGTCCTTCGCGATGAAGTCGTCTGGAAACTTGTCCGAGGGAATAAGATGCTCGGTGGAGACGTGATCGTGAGAGATCCGGAGCAAAAGGGCCGTCTACTGACGGGCGAAAATTCCGCGATACAGTTGGCGAAGCTTCAGTCAGAGATGAGCATGTTGGATAGTAAACCGACACAGCAATCCGATGCTGCTACCCTCCATCATTTATTGCTTGAGATCAATGCTGTGTCAGGTCGATCCTCTGGCCCGGTAACTCTGGCTATTAATATATGTTCCAAGTTGGAATCGGGCGCCCTGAAACCATTATCAGAGACTTATCTTTTGGATATCCCGTCACCGGAGAACTTTGCAACCATGATTCAAAGCAGCAAGCTGAAAACGCTTTTCACTGACCTGTCTGCCACCGATATCGGAGACGGTGCTGCGAATGGTCAGCAGTTATACCTGGTGGTTGCTGTTCGCGCTCCTGAGACCGCTTCCACGCCTAACGCATCCCAGAGATCATCGTTATCCCGAGAAGGGTCATCAGCCAGCAGAACAGCCTCAGGCATTAACCCATCCGGGAAAGGCAGCCTGAAGACCCGGCGTAGCATGGTCTGGACGCCCAAGCCACGCGGCCCTAGTATGGACCAGGCGAAGGAGAACGGGAAGAATCCTCCTCAGTCAGCTGATAGCTCAACCAGCAATACGGATCGGACAAGTGGCCAGCCAGCAAGAGAAGGTAGTGCAATCCGTACAGTTGGAGTCGGTCTACTGGAAGTGTCACAAATTCTCCGACAAGATAAGGGCACGGAGCAGGTGATGCATATCCTAGCTCCTCCCAGTGAAGGCGAAGAAGGCGAGGCGCACACGGATGGCTTTGATGGGTTGATTCGCACATTGCTTCCTAGTCCCACAGGGAAGTTTGTGCGATCATCACGCGCTGGCCGACTTCATTTACATCTACATCCATTCATTAGCGCGGACGCTGACACCCTTGTCCGAAATAACCCAACAATAATGCATAATGTCGCCCAAACCAAGAAGATTGGCTTTTCTCAAGCTCCAGCGAAGTCGAGGTCTGATATCTACGTAACCCTTTCACAAGCTGTCTTTCCACAAGATGCCCTCCTTTCACATCCCAACGCAGGCCAAGTTGCTATCCCTATGAATACAGATCTCCGAAACTTGCAGTTGACGCTTGAAGTGCGAGGTTCTGCTGGTACACGGATCGAACGCTGTATTTTCCCGTCGTCGAACAATACTGCACATACAGCCTGGCGCACAACAATAACAAGGAGAGGCACACCTTGGAACCAGACTATCAAATTGAACATCCCTACGGAACAAATCCCAGGATCCCATCTAATTATGAGCATTGCAGATGCTCCGGAATTTCCGTTTGCACTTGCCTGGATGCCCCTGTGGGACCAGCAAGCTTTCATTAGGGACGGTCGTCACTCCTTGCTATTCCACGCGTACGACAAGTCTACTTCCAGCATTGAGAATGGGAAAGGGGCCTATCTGTCGCTTCCGTGGAGCGCCTTGGGCAAAAACGAATCTGCAAAGGATGAAGCTGTCACTGGACCGTTAGCTACTCTGCAGCTGGAAACCTATCTATGCAGTACTGAGTATTCCCAGGATCAGGTGATACTGAGTCTGCTGAATTGGAAGGAGAAGCCAGTCAATGAAGTCCTAGATACACTGAAGAGAGTTCTCTTTGTTCCTGAAATCGAAATTGTCAAGCAACTGAGCGGTGTTTTTGATGCGCTCTTTGGAATTTTGGTTGAGAATTCCGGAAACGAGGAATTCGAGGATCTGATCTTCCGATGCCTGGTTACGGTGCTGGGGATTGTTCATGATCGTCGATTTAATCTAGGACCTCTTGTCGACCACTATGCTGAAAACCAGTTCAACTTCCCTTTCGCTACTCCATGTCTTATCCGTAGCTATCTTCGTCTTCTCCAAAGTGCCGGTGACGCACAGCAATCTCGCAATCTCCGTGCCACTTTTAAGGTCGGCCGGCATGTCCTCAAATTCATTATCAATGCACGACAACAGCAGAAGGCGAAAGAAGAGGGAATTGGAATTACGAGAGTCCAGTCAACGTTCAATCGGGACCTCCATACGATTTTCAGGTCGCTGGAGGACTTAATGAAGAACCCATCACCAACGATGGTCGGCAGCAAGACACTGGTTGTACAGCATTTCCATACGTGGCTTCCTGAGCTTTCCAAAGTGCTGGGCAAAGATGAAGTGATCATGATTGCGTTCAGTTTCATGGATTCTTGCAAAGACGTCACAGGAATGCTTATCCTCTACAAGTTAGTGTTGATTCAACATTATACGCGACTGGAGATCTTCTCATCAGGTCCAGAGAGACAGAACTTGGTTTCAAGCTGCATAAGCTGGCTGGCTCCTTACTGGGGTACCCCGACAAGTGTCTCTGATCAGTATCGTGATCAGGTTCGGTTGTGCTCCGCAATCGTGGCGCAGCTGCTACAACAGCCAGACTCGAGTTTATACCAGTTTATGCCAAGCATTGTTTCGTCGTATTGTGCTATTGCGATAGAGGGTGTCGATGAGACAGAATACCTCTCCCTACTCTTTAGCAAAACCTTCCCATTCCAAGTGAAGTCTTCCAAAACTCAGCAAAAGTTCGATGAGTCCCTTGTGGAATTGTCTGCCCTCATGGCGGCGATTTGCAGGATACCTGAACCAAAGCGACCGAAACTGAAGGGAGAAGAGCTGGTCACATTCATTTCCCAGGCTATTGAAGCTCACAACTCGATTCTGAATTGCGAAGCCTATCCTGAAAACTGGCTCAGCATCCATATCTATAATCACCGGGCGACCGTCAAAAGTTTGGAATTCCTTGCTTCGATATTAACCAGTAAATGCCTCCCAGCACCGGATGATGCTGATGCTTTCAACACCAGACTATGGGAATCTTTCTTCACTACTTTGCTGAAGGTGGTGTCGAGCGATGCACTTGCTCTAGAGACTTTCCCCGAACAGAAACGACGCGCTGTTTGGAAAATTGCTGGCGATGTCCGTGAGCAAGGTGCAGCCCTATTGCATTCTACTTGGAATTCTATCGGTTGGGATACCACAGAAGAGGAACGAGAGCGATATGGCCTGCAGAGTCTTGGTGGTTATCAGGTTCAATATGTTCCTGGTCTGGTAGCGCCGATCATTGAACTCTGTCTCAGTGTTCACGAGGGTTTGCGGCATGTGGCGGTTGAAATATTGCGAACAATGATTCTGAGCGAATGGGACCTCAACCGAGATCTCTCAATCATTGAGGCCGAGCTCATTTCCAGCTTGGATAGTATCGTCAAGAAGAAGCATATGAACGAAAGTATCATTCAGAAGCTGTTCATTAGCGAGCTACTTGATCATTTTGAGGGTTGTTCAGAGTTCGATCAGGAACTTTCCAATGCTGTCAATGGACTCATCGCGACTGTTGACGAGCTACTTGAGCTCCTGATTGCTTCCCAAAGCGGTACCATGGCTGAAGCATTGCATACTCTGAAGCTGATGGAATACATGAAAGATATGGGACGTGAGGACATTTTCATTCGTTATGTTCATGAACTCTCTCAAGCCCAAGCTGCTGCGAACGAATTCACAGAAGCTGGTCTTACTCTTCAATTCCACGCCGATCTTTACGAGTGGGATCTTACGAAGTCTGTCCCTGAAAACCTTAATCCTGCTCTTCCTGAACAAACCGCGTTTGAAAGAAAAGAATCTTTATACTTTTCGATGATCCAGCACTTCGAAGATGGCAGAGCCTGGAACCATGCTCTTGCCTGCTACAAAGAACTTGCATACCAATATGAAAACACGCTTATGGATTTCATTAAGCTGTCCCGAACGCAAGGATCTATGGCCAAGATTTACGAGTTAATAGCGAAAGAAGAGAAGCAGTTCCCGAGATACTTCCGTGTGCTCTACCGAGGATTGGGCTTCCCTCCGGCGTTGCGGGACAAGGAATACATCTTCGAAGGGTCGCCGTTTGAACGCATGGCGTCTTTCATTGACCGAATGCAACGAGAAAACCCTGCTGCTCAGATTGTGTCATCGGGTGAGATTCAGGATTATGAGGGTCAATTCTTGCAGATCAGTCCTGTTAGTGCTCAACGAGACATGACGCATCCTGTTTATCAGCGGTCAAAGATCCCACTTTCTGTGAGAGAACATCTTTTGATTTCAGAGCCTTCCTGCTTCTCATCTACGCTCAAGAGGCACACTGGAAGTTCGAATGTTAAGGATCAATGGGTGGAGAAGATTTTATATACTACTGCGGAACCATTCCCCAATATCCTTCGGAGAAGTGAAATTGTTGCGGTCGAAGAGGTTTCTCTGTCACCTCTTCAAACAGCACTTGAAAGGACGTGGCGCAAGTCGCAGGAATTGTCGCTTCTGTCTAGACGAGCAGCTATGGGTGAAGATTCAAGTTTGACAAATTTGACTGAGGCACTTGAACAATTATTGGATCTTGAGTCACCAGCCCCCAGTTGTGTGGCCGTGTACCGCGAGTTCTTATCAGAACCGCATGCAGATGAGCCAAATGACGACGAGGAGGCGAAAGAAGAGCCAAAACCAGTCGATCCCATGGAAAATGCATTGGCCGTTGCCCTTATCGATCATGCTATGGCAATCAAACATGCCTTGTTGCTGTACAGTCGTCCAGCTTATCTAGCTACCAGGGCTGAGCTGCTACGCCGGTTCGAGAATGCCTTTTCACCAGAACTTGCATCCCTCGCCTCTGCCGCCCATGATTCACCTCCTGAACACCATTCTCCTAATCCACATGGTAGGCAGCAATTGCCATTACGAGCAACCAGTCCAGAGCAGGAATTAATCCAATCGTCTCGCCATGGTGTCTACCGTAAGGGCTCTAAGGGTTCAAGGAAAAATAGCGTCAGCCATCGAATCAGTATCATGAATCCATTCAGGCGGTCCCTCCATGGAGCAAGTAACTCGCTTGCTATGATGCATGGTGCAGTGGATTCAGTTATTAACGGAACGAGCGAAGATGGACGATCCCGCCGATCTCGCGATGCTGAAAGTGGCTCAGTTCATAGTCGAAATACTAGCCGTTCGCGCAAGCGCAGGAGCTGGTTCGGAAGTGATAAAGCAAGCAAGCATCGCTCTTCCTTTTCTTTCGCTAACGCCTCTGCCGAAGAGCTTCAAACTGCGCCCAGGAGGGAATCAGCAAGAAGTACTTCTCGAGACACTGCTAAGAGGTCACGACAAGGTAGCCGAAGTCGCTCCCGTTCCCGACATAATACCCACGCTGCCCTTACTGGCCAGGATCAGAACCAGGCGTCTGCAACAGGTCCCAATGGAGAACCCGCGAGGAGCACTTCAGTCAAACGGACAGCATCAGTCAAGAGAGCGCCTTCGGTCAAAGAGAATCAACGACCTGTAACCTCGCAGACCGCGCAGACCACACAGACGACGCAGACGACGCAGAGTAAAGCAAGCTCAGCCAAGGAATCACCCGCAAATACCAACAAAAATCCACCTCCGGAAAATGCCAGCAGCAGCGGTGCCCGAGGTTCTGTCTTCAAGAGGTTTAGTATTCTCAAAGGCGTCGGACGAAAAGGAAGCCGGAATGACTTCAAACCCGGTGCGAATGGAATGACCACCCACGAAGAGTAAGAAAAAAGCTTCCTAAAAAGCTTCTGATTGAATGGATGTACAGTATGGTATGGATGGAGTATGTGACCATTTTCAATGCTTGTCGCCGTTTTAATATGCCATTGCCATAAGTATCTCCTTATAATGTTTGCTTGTTTCTTTATACTTTGTTTGATTTTTAATATCTAGCGTTGGTTTAGCCCTGTTTCACTCTGTCTTATCTTACATTCAGCGGATTCCCTCACCTCACTTTGAACCTCACTTCAACAGGCTAAGACCATTCATTTCTTTCGTTCTGGATAATTTCTTTGACTTTGACCTGATTCTGTAATCATACCAAGTCTTTTCCTTTTTCAGTTCTTTGATTCTCTTTCGTTGGATATCTATCTTCATGATAAAATTTCTGATACCTACCTTCAATTCCTTCAATGTCACTTCTTATTGTGATTTTATTTGTCTTCTTCATTTGTACAGGGTTGAATTGATTTGCTTTATTACTTTTGATTTTCGTGTTGTATTTATACCCGAGGGTGACTGGATGCTGGTGGTTATAGTAGTGTTATATGTTGTGGATTTATATCGTTCGTTAATATATATTTACTGCGAGTATCCAGCATTTGTTTCTGTCTCTGTTCTGTTTTTAACCTTACTGAGGTGCCACTGCCTATCAGAGGACCTAAGTATAGGATTTGAATGCTAGGAATGCTCTCGCTTTATTACTCTGGTCCTTATATGTCCATTGCTTGCATTAAATACAAATATCTCGATGTTCTGATGACTGGACAAAATAGCTATCTTTATTAAGTTATTCTTACCATAGCTACTCGTCCAAAGAGCTAGATTGGTTTCTATTCTACATGATAATAGTCTGATGGTTTTGATATATATATATCCACGGGTCTGTCAGAACAGTCAACTCCACAAAACAAATACGGTATGCCCTGTATTATCTCTGGTATCATGTATATCATAATGTAATATCATAATCTCATAACCCAATAACCCTCCTATAGACCATTCAACCCACGGCCGTCTCATCAAGAGGAAGATCCAAATCCACCAGCCAAGGCGCATTAATCGGCTTATACCTCACCGTGACAACACTAGCATTGGCAAATATCGTCTCCCTCCCAACCCTCAACTCCTTGCCTCCATCCCCAGAGCTAGCATTATAGTACGCACAGCGATTCTCTAACACAGACGCAGGATCAGACTCGATCATCTCAAAGTTCCCGGAACCCCAATCCATCATCCCAGCACCATACCCTTCATGAATATGCCCGAAAACATGCAACTTCGGTCTCGCACGTTCAACAGCGGTCCTCAAAAATTCACAACCAACGTTCTCCCCAGTCCAATCAACCCGATCTAACACCCCATACGGCGGCCCATGCGTAAGCATCAAGTCAACACCGGGGAAATCAGGAACCGGATTCTTAGCCCCTCCACCAGCCCCCGACGACGAAGGCAGAGCATTAAACCGATCCTCGGTACGCTCGTACGCAAACGCCCAGCGACAAAACTCAGGCTGAAACGGCGACGCATAAACGGTGAACTTCGCCCCCGTGGAGAGCGTAAACGTCCTCACTTCCTCCTCAAGGTACACGATGCCCGCCCGTTTGGCCTCCTCCGACGTATACAGCGCCTTGATAGCGTCCGGTGACTCGGCCGGGTTGTTGTTGTCCTGGCCTCTGCGGTGGATGAACCCGAACTCGGAGTAGTAGTAGTCTTTGTCTAGTGAGACGTCGTGGTTCCCCGGTATCACGAGTTTGAGTTCGGCGGAGGCGGTTTTGAGCATGTTGAGCGTTGTTATGTGTTCGTGTCGTAGGCTTCGCACTGTTAGGTCGCCTGCGTGGAGGAGGATGTCGGCGCTTGGGAGTGGGTGTCTGTAGGCGATGTCTTTCATGGCGGGGTTGTTGGGCGGCATGGTGTGGGTGTC
>MVGC01000482.1:0-17545 GCA_003589665.1 Aspergillus sclerotialis | reverse complement strand
GAATGCTTTAGACTTATTGCGGATATGGGAAAAGTGGACAGCTCGGTGGTTGATTACGTTATAGATCGTTGCTTAGTAATGCATATTGCACCCTTTATCTTATCGCGTACAATTGTGGGGCTTGTCTATTTCTGCTCCATGCCTTTCTACTCTTTAGTATTCCGACTCTCACTCTCTGTCTATTGTTTAAGTGACTGATATCTTCTTAATATGAACTTACCTATAATTATCTCACAATGAACACCGATCCTCCCAACCAGGTTCCAGATGATAACAAAACCCTCCTCCAAGTCTGTACTATAAATTCCCACAGAACTTCTATATAACCCCTCTAACCAAGTCCCAGATTTCAAGCAGTCTCACAAACGCCTTGAATACATTCGGCGCTAGCTCCCCTCAGTATCAAACTGTTCTGGAAATCCTCAAAGAATGTCTCCGCGACATTGACCGTGATAAACAGCGGCATGCTGCTTCTGCTCCTGATCCGGATATGTTGAGTCTGGCGATGGGGTTTTTGGAGATTGCAGATTGAAATTGCCCTTGTTCTCGGCTTGGTGCAATTTATACCTTATCCCACCTGTTGCTTGGATACCGCTCAGACTTTGGACAATTTAGAATGTGGTCGAGGAACGATGGCACGCCTGAGAGCCAGACTCCAGTAGGGCCAGGGCTATGTGGCTCGAAAAGATAAGCCGCCTAGGCACTGCACAGAAATGAATTCTGGACTGAGGATGAATCAGTTAGTCCATCTTGATCTGACTGTCAAAGAGTTTATCAAACAGCTTCATTATTCGAAGCTGCTTGTTTCCGATTGGCGTGGTCCCATAAGCTTGAGATACTATTGTGGAAATGAATTAGGAGCCCCCGAATTCGATATTGCAACTGGAAGAACCAAGGTATAGCGAAAACTTTCCAGTCCCTATAGAGCAAGACCCATAGTGGACCATCATTCTACGAGCTACAGAAAACACGAGCAAGGGAAAAGAATTACCTATAATTTAAATACATACAGCTACAATCACTGTGTTTGATGCAACTCCAGTACATTACGTATACTGCCAAACACAGAACCTGAGCCAACCTGCCCAAACACCCCCGATCCCTGCCAAGAATAGAATGGCTCCCTGAATACCATGCAAAACTCCGGAGCATATGCAATCGTAAGGCATGAAGTGCTCTACTTGTAGTGAAGTGAGCTCTAATACGTTATTTAATTTCAATGAGGGGATATATTCCCGTTCGTAGGACTGGGCGATGATGTCGATGTCCGGAACTGTTCCTTGGTGGTGTTGATGATCCCTACTCGAAGGTAGAGCGAAATCGTCAATCCATCATTTGGAGATAACGCGCAGAAATAGCTGTCAATAGACATGCAAAGCTCCTAGTCGATCAGCGGTTTCTTTTGGTTGCCGACAATTGCTACTCCGAGATAACTGAGAGCATTGACGTCGGTTGGTCGTACTACTGAAGGAAGTGGTAGCATGGGATTTTCAGGATTCACATGGACGGCTTCTCGTGCTGCTTGCTCGATGGCTTCCATTTCTTCTTTACACCCGGCGTGGTCGAGAGGGCAGACTACTATGGGTTGACGAATCATTATATCCCTCGCAGATGCCAGATGCGCCTGTTCGGACGTATTAGTTCAGATATCGAGCTGACGGGTAAGAGAGATGCCCACCTTGACAGTTAGGTAATATTCGATTTTATAAAGATTAGCCGTTGTTGTAAATCCCGTCACCCCATACATCGGAAGTCCCGGTTTACCCCTAGGAAGGATACCTTCTGCATCTCGCATGTCCTTTGCTGGAAATACCAGACCAAGGTTTGTTAAAAAGCCAGTAGGAGGAAGTTTCACGCCAATCGCCTCCGTCCGTTTCGTCAGCGTTTTGACTTTCCGCTGTGGTTCGTCTCCTTCGTGGTTATATATGATCTCCTCGTCGATGCCAATTGTAATCTTATTGATTGTAACCCTCCTAGCTTTCCCCATCCAATTCGGATTTGGAGATAGTTTTATGTAGACGCTCACTGGATCAAGCGGGCCGTAAGACCATCGTGGCAGTGATATCCCCAGCGAAACCAGGTGATCCGACACTCCCTCCGCGGATTCCGGGCGATTATACATTCCAAATGTTGAGAGTGTATCGTACCGTGTAATAGGAGCCGGGAAGGAATACTTCCGTTGTTCTTGTTGCCCTTGTTGAACCGTAACTACCAGCTCATAATACGTCTCGGCAGTGCGACTGGGAAGCTGCAAACTAGCTGCCGGAACGCGCCGTGATGAATCTGCTCCGCCACGCCCAAACGGAATGAACAGTACAAAAGGAAGATCCATTGATATCACCTCCTCGTATTCTCTCCCAGCAGGACAACGAAACAGGAGCATCTCCTTCCCCACGATCTCCGTGATCTCTTTCCGCGGCGGTGCCAGGTGTTTTTTCGTTACCGAGTCGGCGGAAGGGTGTATTGATTCGCGACGGAGGAGGGATATAGTGACAAGGGATACATTGACAGGGGCGGTGATACCGACGCTGGGCCGGATCTCGACTTTACCTTCGATCCGAGGCTGGGAGAATTACCGTCAATAAAGGGCGAGGGAAGCCAAATAATGAAGGACAATGACGGCTTACCATAGTCGCAGAGATACCTGGGTAACCGATCAGGAAATTGCCATTCGGCGGCCCAGATACTCGCACGAAGGCGGCCATTATGAATTCGCTGCCCTCGTACCACCATGGGCACGTAGCTATATGGTTGAGGCGACAGTTGCGGCGTGCTTTTTTGACGAGTCGAATGCGGTATTGACGTTCTATATGCGTTTACAAGGTTCATAGAGACCGGGCTGACCGCCTCTCAGCCTGATCGCACTTGGATGGAGGATTCGATGACGCAGGTAGCTGGACAAGGGCAGCGGAATTGTTTGTTGGGATTCAGGCGGCAGGCGCCGGCTGCGACAGGGATCACTCCTCGATTCAATTAGCGAACAGGTGGGAATTGGATTCGGCCATGGATTAATATCAATTAGATTGTGGACGAGGAAATGGCGGAGAAGACAAAGGGAATGTATTGGCGCTAATGTGTGGGGGGGGGATGAAGGAGAGTGTCAGTCACGTCTTGGGAAGAACTTCTTGATCTTGTTCTTTCTGTGGACTTGCCGATCTTGTCTGATCGCTTCTTCTCTTCACTCAGTCCATGTATGTATTTCTTCTTTTTACTTTTTTCCTTTAATTGGAATTCTAATTCTTCATACATGTCCGAGTCAACCACCGATAGAGTTAAAATTTAAGGTCATTCTATACATATATATATCTCTCTACCATTCCCTCGGTGTGCTTTGATTGCTACTACCAATTCACCCACATACTTCTGTCACTATCAACTTGAATATCTCTTCGATATCTTGCTGCCTGGTTGTATCTCTGCTAATTGTGAAAGCTGGTAAGCGATAAAATACTTTTGCAAGCGAAAGTATCAAGATTCTGGAGTGTCGCAGATCTTCGTATTGAAGCTGGACAGTCCATGAGGCTCTTGTCTGGGGTCCACTTATGACTGACTGTTAATGAGGCTGTCTATAGCTTGGCTTGTTCGATACATATCAATATATATTTACGTGCGCCCTGGATTGACTACAGTGGTAGATTCTTTGTTAGCGACTGATCTTCCGACGAGCAAATGTATACCACAATTGTTCTTTGTAGGAAAGTCCAAAGGACTATGTATCAGTGACATTCTCCTGAGCCAATCTGGAGATTGGAAATATATATTGATCGCTAGCAAGCGTATTACTTGTGGTTCCTGATCCTTTCACTCAACCTTACTATAAATGGTGCCAGTAGAAAGTGAGAAATAACCAGAAACAACTCATTCTATTTCTTCTCTTTATATTATTTTAAGCAGAACAAGCGTTTGTCAAAGGAAACACAAATTCCTTTACTGTGTTCTTAATATATTGATGGTTGCCATGAGCAACAAGCAATGACATCGTCATCCCCACAATCAACCAACCATTTTCTTCTTCCACACCAGCTCTCTTCTTTTGGGTCCGGGATAACGTACCAAGTCAACTATTATCCTTTGAATTGAAGCTAGATACTTCTGTATCTATCCCTATACCAAAGGAAAATGCCGCCCACTCGTCGAACCAACACGGCCGCCCGGCAAAACCAGGCCACCCTCTCTTTTGGCTCCAAGTCAAGAGTCACCAAACCCACTACTCAAACCCAGAAACAAAAGAGTCTAGACCCGGTTACTTCTTTCGTCCCTGAGAAACCCTCGACCGATACTGCCCAGGCCGAACAAGTGCCCGTTACTCCTCCAGAACCGTCGCAGCCGCATGTCGCTGAACTTGCTGTGAGACAGCAAGCGAAAGCAGAGATACAACAACCATGGTTGGAAGAAGATGAGAAAGCAAGCAAAATTACAGAACAGGATTTGAAACGGTACTGGAAGCAGGAAGAGGAGAAGAGGAGGGCACCGAGAGGTTGGCCTATCCCATTATACCTCGATGTGATGATCAGTCGCTGACCATTTGCTATCTCCAATAGTCCACCAGGAAGACCTCGATCTACATGAGAAAATTCTTCGACACTTTGATCTTTCCAGCCAATATGGGGTATGTTGTATCTATCTTGGTAGAATTCCTTGAAGCTAGCAGGATCTGACGTTCGCTATAGCCGTGTATCGGAATTGCTCGACTCAAGCGCTGGAGACGAGCCAATATGCTGGACCTTCATCCTCCTCTGGAAGTACTCGCGGTACTTTTGAAGGGAAATGGTGATGCCAAGCAGCGAGCATATGTGGATGAACTGATGTCGTGAACCGGCCGTTGGAGGCCCGTTGACCAATACTGTTTGATTGCGTTACAGGAGGCCTTCTCATTTTAATATGTAGAACTAGCACCGTCCCTTGAACTGGGATGAGGATGGATATGTCATGGGCATATGCACTGACAGGGATAAGGGTACCAGTGGTATGGCGTTGAAACTGTTTAATCGAGCAGGGCGTTAAGGGATCATGTACATACCCTATGTTTTTAATACTCAGGATGGTTTATCTTCGTGGTTGTAAGACCTGATGTATACTATAGCATTGGGCAGTTAGGAAGCTCAGAAATTACCTAAATTCCAACTTCCAACTTCTTCAAGTCGAGATCGAAATCTATCATGCGAATCTGGCTGCATAATCCCATCCAGAGTCACTCTGCATACTTCCGTCTATGGGATCACAGCTTACGAATTGATCGACATCTCGCACGTGTTGCAACCATCTACTAATCTACTAGATGATACCTGTCGAATCAACCAGCACCATAGCTCCATGGATATGTCATGGAGGCCTCTCATCTGTTGACTGGGTTCTCCTGTTTGATCATTGTTACATCGTCTCACCATCGGGTACATTCCTGAAGAAGATTAGATGTCTCAGTGTCGGCCGTTTCCGCTGAAATTCGGATGGGGCTTTGTGTCTCGTTCATCCGCGTGTTAATCTGGGGATGCAAATTGGGGATAGACTATGTGTCTCAAATAAGATTCGACGCCTACTACAAAAATACCTCTTTCCTTCCAGCACCTCCTTATGTGACTGGCTTGACTCGGGCTCTCTTCCTTGTCCACCATGTCCACCAGAAGACGCGCAATCTTGTTGTCACCTCACATCCTGCATTGTCTTACTGTCGGGTTTTTCCTATTCGAAGTTGTTCGTCTTACCTCATTAAAAATAAATCGTATGGACATGTCGATTTCGAAAGTCGTCTGGTCTATTCTTCAGGGAACGCAGGTACCTGGCAATTTGGGCATGGGCCATAGACGAGGTGGTTAGTATACCATAATTTTCCAAAGGATAGTGTCTCTTTCCTTTTTCTTCTATAATCCCTCCCAATAATCTTGGATGCAGGGTCCTCCCGGCCATGTGCGATCTCCGCTGCAGGGAAATAGACTTCCAAATCCGGAACTCTTTAGGTTATTCACCACTTCAATAGCAACACTACGAGCTTTATGTTTCTATATAATGCTCGGATGCTGTGAGCTAAGTGGCTGTCTTTTCCCGAACCATATCGGTTACTTTTGGTTTATGTTGTATGGAGATAAGCTGGGATTTAACCTTCCACTTCCTCACCGCGACCTGGAGTGTGACATGCGGTTACATTGCAGGCTCTGTTGTGATTCCGATGGGTGGTTCTTCTTCCTCGTTTCCGTATGGCTGACTACCTCGCCATTACAGACATGGGAATGATTGCCACTGCACCAGTATTGACTCCTGTTGGACTAATATTCTACCCTTGGATTATCCAATTGGCCAGTCGATGAATTAAACGCTTTCCTTGGGAGTTTACCATCATCCAAGTACTCGCTCTAGGCAGACCATTTTCCTGGCTGGGTTGAAGCTAGACCTAAAGCACCCTAGACCCTAGATCATGTATTCAGCGAAAGCCAGAAGCAGTGTTCGCAACACACCAATGGCGTTACTGGAACATGTGATGATATTTCTATTTTTGACGGAGAGAAGCTTATAAGGACCCTTTTCCCTCATGGGATTCAGGGTTGTCTTTACTGACAACCACCGTTCATTTTCGATCATCAACTGTCGTTTCCGCCTGCTACAATTACTTAACACAGCATATTCCTGTTCGATAAGCTCATTCTCATTCTAATCAAAACAAAATGCAGTTTTCTCACTCACTCATTGTCCTCGTCGCCGCTGGTCTTGCCAACGCCCAGGGTCTCCCGAACCTCCCCCCTTGCTCGGTACACTGCCTTATACATGATTTCAGAGGGCCCAGAAACTAACAATAAGACAGTTAAACTGCTTTGTCAGTGCATTGGGCAATGATGGATGTACACCCTTGACCAATTTCGCTTGCCACTGCCAGGTCCCCGGCCTCGCTGAGAAAATCACTCCATGTGTGAAGGACGCATGTGACGTCGCTGCCCAGTCCTGTATGTTAGATTACCGCTTGATCTATTCACAGCCTAGCTGACTTTCATCCAGCCGTCTCAAGCATCGTTGTCTCTCAATGCTCTGCCGCTAAGCACCCGATCACTCTTCCTCCTGTTGAGGGGTCCACGACTGCCTCCGGGCCCAGTCAAACTACTGAAAGCGCTTTAAGCACCGGCGCCGGCACCCCAATTGAAACCGGTACTGCTACTGGTGCCGGCTCCGCTAGCGAATCTCCGAGTGGTTCGGCCAGCGGCTCTGGCTCTGGCTCCATGACAGGCTCCGGAGGCACATCTCCAACAGGCGGCTCTGGAGGTTCAAGCTCCTCTGTTCCCGTAGGTTCTAGTTCCGCCATGCCATCCGGTAGCAGTGGCGGCTCGGGTGGCTCGGGCTCAGGTGCAAGCCCTACAGGATCCGAGGGTGCCGGCGGTTCCTCGTCCCCATCAGGCACATCCAATGCCCCTCTCTTCTCTGGCGCAGCCTCTAGCATCAAGAGCAACATGGCCGGCGTTGTTGCCGTTGCCGCTGCCGCTGTTTACGCGCTATAAGCGCCGTTCGTCTACGCTGCTTGTTTGGCTCCGCGGGTTCAGTTCGTCTTCTCGCATGGACAGTATTTGTTCACTTGGAATCGTGTATAGTCGTTTAATTATCCAATCGGGTTGGTTAACATGCGTGGGCAGTGAATGAGTCGGCGTAACGATTTCGGTTCATCGCTCGTAATAGTCATCGACGGCTTGCTTGCTTTGAATTCATCGCATTCGAGTCTATGAAAGAGTGTCTTGAATAATTGTCTTTCTTGGTTTATTGTGCTTTTCTGTTTGATGTTTTGCAGAAAGTCCTAGGAGGCATTAATTATGTACCTAACCAGGTCAAGACTAGGTAGCTGTCAATCAATTGGAGTTTAAGGTACCTACCGAACAGATTTTTACGAGCACCTAGGTTCCTGCCCTTCCTGTTCTAGTAGCTGAGCAGCGATCTTTAGTAAAATATATTTTATAGAACCAGACCAAACATCCCGAGAGAGAAATTATTTATTATTTAGCTATAGCATTTTATTCTATCTCTATTAACTGTCCTCTACCCCATCTATCCTCCGTCAGTGGACAAAGTATATAGCTAGACCTCCAATGCAAGTTAATTTCGAGCTCAACAAACCTAGAGATTGCTTCATAGAGGCCACGAATATCTAAGAATAAAGACAAAGATGCAGACAGGGCTATAGCAGCGCGTTCCTAGTCTTAATTCCCGGGTAGCTCCGCAGTCCTCGCAGGAAGCTCCGCAGCGGGTGGAGGAGCATCCTTCTCATAGTATTGCGGAGTCGGAGCGTCCTTCTCGTGGTATTGCTGAGTCGCATATGCATATTGCGCCCCTGGTGGCGACTGGGGCTGTTGTTGGTACACGCCCTGCGATGACGCTGCTAACCGGCGTCGAGCGAACCAATAGCCCAAGCCAAAGATAACAGCGCAGCCAGCGACAGGGCCGATCACAGCGCCGGCGATCCAGGACCTGTTACTACCGCTATCGTTGTTAGAGTCCGCGGACCCGTCACTGTTCGAGTCGGTTGCGGTTGGTGTGGACGTTGCAGAGGCAGCCGCGGGGGTGGTGGTCAGTGAGCCGGGGGAGGCTGTTGCTGTCTTCTGCGTGCTGGTTCCTTCTCCGAGTGTTCCTTTTCCGAGTGTCAGCATGTTCCCGGAGTTCCTGTAGTTCCATCTGGCTCACCACCAAGCGCTGTGGATATTCCTTTATTGCGGTAGATCGTCGAGGCCTCCCATCCCGCATAGCAGAAGATGTCCAGAACTGGCATGTCGGTCGTAGCCGACTCGTAGATTGTCATGGTAGCGCAGGTATTGCCATTCGGACTAGATTCCTGTCAGTACGTCCCCTCGCAAGAGAACACTTGGATATAGCACATACCATGCCCAGCTCGTGCTGGCGCTGAACGCTGTCACGCCCGAGCAAGAGGTCACAAAGTTGCAGTCGGAAGACGTGTTCGCGCAGCATCGGGCAAATGCGCCTGACTGGACATAGGTAGACTGGTGGTCGTTGCAGGTAACAGTCGACCCTATTGTATGGTGAGTGCTGGGAACTGGCGTCGGCAGATCAGGAACCTACAGTCCCCGTTCACATAGAGAACATACCCCTGCACGTAGGGAGGCGGGGTTGTGATCTAAGAAGCCGAAGCCAGTAGGGGAGCGGCTGCCGCTACGGCGAGGCCAGAGAAAGCCCTCAACTGCATAGTTAAACCGTCCTGGTTTGGAGTCGCGATGTACGTATCGGAAACAGAATTTCGCACTTTTGCTCAGTAAATCACGCCGAGAATTGCGGCTCTAAAAAGGAGACCTGGTACCCACCTTCAGCAGAATAAAAGGGCTGCATGCGCAGCTAGACAGTTTTCATACTCCGAGATAGTATAACAGGATTCCGAATCGACGGCTGGCAACCGTTCAGGAGAAGTCAATGGCCCCGCCCTGTCTCTCTACCTAGCGGCATGCCCCTTTTCATTTTACGCGAATTTTTTTTCTGCTGATGAGAACCGCGCCGCGTGGGGGCCAGAGCTAGGTGAGATGGACGCCTTTTGTTGCCTATTTCGGGTTTGGTTATCATCCGTCAAGCTGAGATAGATGATGCTTGCATTCTCCTTTGCTAGGAGACGATGCGGATAGAGAGAGGACACCGTGCTTTTCTAATCTCTGTTAATGTTGCTAACAGTATAGACAACTGAAATGCAAGATAGATCTGAATAAGTGGTGCGAAGAAGGAAAATACGTGGGGCTAGAAGGAAAATCAAATACTGTAAAAGCGCATAGTGGAGCACTCGATAGGAGAATCTAATAAAGTAGTGAATAGTGCACATCAGCCATGGCAGATTCGACAATTCACTTACTTGTATAATGTCAACTGCTCGCGGTAAAGTTAAGGAATAAAGTATGAAGCTATATTAAAGCGTCAAGGGCTAGAGGAAACGAGCCCTAAGGCTCCGATAATTCATAGAAGAATCAAAAGTAGTCTAGCCAAAGAAAAAGCAGGCGGCTAAGGCGGACTTAGGGGACAAGCCCTAAGTTGCCTGTCTGCCCTGTTCGAGGACGTCCAAGACCGGCTCTGTGAAGCTATCCTGTTAACCCTATTTAGAGTACTCAATATTTAGACTAACTAGCTATATTATACACTGTAACTTTTAACGTCGACACTGCTACACCGGCGTGTTGAACCGGTCCTCTTTATCCCCGTCCTACGTTCACGTCTCCCGCGAATCCATCTGCTCCTGCTAGTCCTAGCCCATATTCTCGTTCTCCTCCTTTAACGCGCCCTCTTCCGCCTCGGCAAGAGCCGTTCCTACTGACGGGGCGTCAACACTTCCTGTCTCGGGCGATGTCCGCCAACTGTGCTCGCGCTTCTAGGTGGTATTAGCGGGCATCGTGTCGATATTATACAGCCAGAGGAGCATAGCCCGACGCTCCTCTTTAAGAAGCATGAGGTTGAGTGAGTACAGCGACCGCCAAAGGGGGAACACCATCCGCTCGCTAAGGATTCCGTTAGTACATGCTAGTCCATAAACAAAATGTGGAAAATACCTGAATACGCCCTCTACTTCGTCCGGCTCAACACGCAATATGCTATAGCTTATCGGAATATCGCGCACGCGCTCCCCGATCTCCCTAAGCTCCATCCATCCGCCGTGGTTAACTCTTAGGAACATCTCAGACAGGAGTTTGCGCAGGTTTTCCTTGTGCGTCTATAGTAGTAAGCTAGCTATCTACGTAGTAGTTTGGTACAGTGTACTAGTTCGTCTCTGGGCCAATATATCGAGACGATTAGCTGGCACCTTCCTGACGATGACTTGACCCATTGAGCACTGACGAGGCAGTTACTATGTTAGGAAAGAGCGATGATGTATTGGTTTATCTTTCCTCGCGGTAAACTTCATCCTGTAGAGTCATGCTTAGATCCGCCTTTAACTCCGGCCGGGAGTTACCGCGGAGTTAAGGGCTATACATACAATTTAAGAGCAGCTCAAATCAACTACTACCTAGCAGTTATTAAAAGCGAATATTAAAATCCTCTCTACTTCACAACCGCAAGCACAATGGATACTATTCCCTCCCTCCCCGCAAAGCTCTCTCCCTCCTTAACCGAGCGGGAAGCAATTACAGACGCACTCTACCGCTTCCTCGTCGGCCTAGACACAAACGACAAGACCCTTTTCGAATCAGCCTTTACTCCAACAGCTAGTTTCACTGTCAATGGCCGAAATGCACAGGGTCTCTCCGCTCTACACGACAATTGCTTTACTCCAGTTTCGAAGCTCGATACCACGCACTTCACGACCAATATGCGGATTAATATCGACACCAGCGGTACTAAAGCGTCTATGACTTGTACCGGTCTCTCACAGCATTTCCGGAAAGGCAAAGGTCTCCAGCCTGAGCAGCCGAGGTTGTTGGCGGGTAGTTTATATTATCTTGACTTCGTCAAGGACTCTGATGGGACTTGGAAGATTGACGACTGGAAGGCCCAGTCTACTTGGGCTGAGGGTGATTGGGCCGTTATACAGGAGGTTTTGACTGATTGAAGATTCACTGGCAAGGACTCGACCTGTTCGGAACACGTAGTTAGAGTATAGAGTATAGAGACGAGATGGAATGGTCTTTAGAATTTAGAACAGCTTCATTTCTAGCGAAACGAGAACAATAGATATGGTTTCTAAGCTTGAAAATGGTATTATGATCGATATTCTTTCCCGTAGAGGATTTCCTGACTTCTTAGTTCCTGCCGGTGACCGTGAATGCCTTATCAATTAGTAAAGGCCTCAGGCATATAAAGCAATGACTAATTCCTTACTAATTACTTTACACGTGCATCACCAAAATCGAGTACGTCACTTCTTGAAAGGCCTTGGCACAACTTTCTTGCAATTAGAATCTCAAAATGCCTCCGTCAGAAGAGCCAAGTCGGACCTCGACTCCACGTTCATTTACAAGTCAAACGGCCTCTGCAGAGGACTTGCTCAAGTCACAGACCGTCGGTCTAGTCAATCTTTCAGACTTTCGCAAACGGCGCGCAGAAGTACTCGAGCAGAAAGAACGGGAGGCACATGATAAGTCGCTGGGGCTATTGACAGCCGGTAATTCAAGGAGCGCAACCCCTTCGGGAGATGTGACTGACGGGTGAGTTAAGGTGCGGAATCCCGGTTGATCGAATCGAGCTGATGGGAATGGACTAGGACTTCGACGTCGCGGAGTGAGGGACCGCCGAAGAAGAAGAAAAAGAAACCGCTTGCGAAAAGTAAACTGTCATTTGCGGATGATAATGGTGATACCGGGGATGATGGCCCCGGGTTGACGCCGAGAGATTCCAGTATATCGAGATCTGCGTCGAAAACGCCGGTTGATGAGACCGCTTTGCCTTCCCGACGGATAGCGCCTAACCCGAATGCGCCACCTCCGCCAAAGGCAATGACAAAGGCTGCGATGGAAGAGGAGGCGCAGACGCGAGATGCGCTTCGGAAAGAGTTTATGGTTATGCAAGAGGCAGTTAAGAATACGGAGATATTGATTCCGTTTATTTTCTACGATGGGACGAATATACCAGCTGGAACGGTGAGGGTGAGGAAAGGAGATGCGGTCTGGTTGTTTTTGGATCGGTGTCGCAAGGTTGGGGCGGAATTGGGGGTTGGAGGGTCGAATGGAGCAAACAAAGCTCGGAAAGACCATCGTCGTGAATGGGCTAGGGTTAGTGTTGATGACTTGATGCTGGTTAAGGGAGATATTATTGTCCCTCATGTAAGTGTTTCCGTGCCTCGCTGCCCGTGTGGTACTCGGCTAACAAGTACAGCATTACGAATTTTATTATTTTATCGCCAACAGAGTTCCAAGCTTTTCGCGAGCAGGCGGGTTACTGTTTGACTATTCCAACAAACCCCCGCCAGCACCGAAAACTGAAGATCCTCTCGCACGGCCTGCGAACGAGGAACTAGAGGGGGGTGACCAAGACCCTACGTTAACTAAAGTGGTTGACAGGCGATGGTACGAACGAAATAAGCACATCTTTCCTGCTAGTCTTTGGCATGAATATGAGCCAGGGGAGGAGTTTGAAAAGAAAATGACCTCCGCAAGGCGGGATGCGCAAGGAAATACTTTTTTCTTTTGATCTGATGGCATTGACGGCGCAAGGTGTTGAGGTAATTGAGATATCCATTGACATGGCATTGTGATAATAGAATAGCTCAGTTTGAATATTACCTACTGCTCTAACCCCTCTATATTGATATACTGTCGGCACGGGATGAATAGCAGCACGTGCAAAGACCTTCATTCCCCTTCCTACTTTCAACATCATCGACGAGATGGACTTCTGCCTCCGTTGCAACTCCCTCAAGTGTCGGTCTCAATTAAAAGAGCAGGCAGTGGTCACTACTTGCTCGTAAGTTGGCATCCATACCCCTGAACCTCGCCACAACCCATCTAATTGAACAGCCACATATTCTGTCTCCAATGCGCAGGCAAACTGGGTCTTTCTCATACCAAAACCGGTGAACGTCGCTGTCCAGCATGTCAATCCTCCCTCGTCAATCCCGATGATGCAGTTTCCACCGTTTTGAACCCGACAGAAGACTACAAGACCAGCGTCCTCAGTGGACTCGACCCGAACACCATAATGGAGTGTGCAGGACGAGCTTTGGTTTTCTGGGCTTACCAAACTACCCAGGAAGTGTATGTATTCCTGGACTTAGAAAGAGCATTTCTAAGGAAACAGATTCTACCAGGAGTTCCTGGGCAAAACACTCACGGAAAAATACACGGCATTGAGCAACCAGATGGACAAGGTTATCCATAACGCGAACTCGGAGATCTCAACTCTTCAGTCTAGGCTCTCTGGTTCGTGTAGCTCGACTCCATGATCATCATATCACTAACAGTTCAGAAATGCAAAAAACCCAAGATCAACTCCACAAGAAGAACCAAGAACTCATTCACCTCTACCGTGACAAGTGTAAAAGCTTCACTCAGATAACGAATCTATACAACCTCCTGAAATCACGGGCCATGAGATCACAAATGCAGTCTGCTGCAACGGATTCCGTTTCTCGAACATTGAACTCTATCGTATCTCGCCCTGAGGTATCGACTTCGGCATCCAACAAGCCAACGGATATGCCACCGTCGCTTCAAGCACCACACCAAGCCCCCCAAACTCTCCGGCAGCACAACATGTCTACGGATACACCGCATCCGCAAATTTCTCAGTCACCTAGGCGACAGAATATGTACCCAATCCAAGACGGAGTAGAACAACTACACCGGTATCAGCGAAGCGGAACAGGTAGTTCAAAAGGTGCGAAGAGGAAACCTGACACACGTGTAATGCCTCCGCCGCCTAGCCGGACGGGAATGAATGTGAGAAATGGTATATCATCGCGTCAACTAGTGTAGGCCTCCTCTAACGTTGGTTCTAGTCGAACCGAATGCGGCACCACATCGGACTCGTTTACTACCGCCATCTCGTCCTTCAACGTCATTGTCGCAGCTCCCGACTGAACATGCGATGTTTGATCGGTTTTGGGGGGCGCCAGTGACTGAGCCTGGGTACAGTGGGATGTTTGTGAATGTGGATACAGGTCCCAGGGGCCAGGAGAACACTGCCCCGGGTTCTGGGCAGCCAATAGGTCAGGTTGACAATGCAGGATCTCGGTTGAGAGCTCCGCTGTTTGACAATTCAACTATATAGTTGGAGAGACGGAGGCTTGTTTGGTCCAACGACGTCAGCGTCAGGGGGTAGGTGCCATTATATATACCATACCTAACCCATTATGGATGTATTATAATAACATACAGAATTAAAGGCTAGGAATTGATTGAGTAGATTGTCTTTCGATCCTACTATTGAATACTATCGGTACAACTGCACAATAGACAATAGACAATACATACTATCCAATGTACCGAGGTATATGCCCCATGAACCCAATATAAAACCCGGACTGGCCAACCCAAGATTTCGAATTCCAAAGCAACACAGCAAGAAAATCAAAATAAAAACAGATCAATCCAATTCCTAGGAATATCTACTATCTTATCTACCAGGACAGGAACAAAAGACAAAGATCGATCAACCACCAGCCCACCTCTAGCCCTATGTGGTATTCTTTCCATTCGTCCGACGGAAATGCTTCCGCTATTCGTACCTATTCTTCAATCACCACCAATATACCAATATTTGACAATTCCCTCCTATGCTCAAGGCGAATAAGGGACCTGGTGAATAAATAGTGAAATAGACAATCCCGCTCTATAGAACTGATATCGCACAACCAATTCAACACCTCTCTACCCAGCCCGACCTACCTATCCTGTACCTAAGTAGGTAGTCTCTTCCCTACCTAGTAATATCACAACTACCACAACATCTCAAACCAAGCGTGTCTGAAGTCAAACAAATAACGTAGAAACCCAATCAGACCAAAGTAGACACCCTAATAGCAGAAGACAACCAGCAGACAAGTCTCTAACAGCGGAACCCACCCACGCTTTCAATCAACCGAGTCATCTCCCGCCCTCTCGGGCATACGGAAGTTCCCCCTCCTCATTCTCCAGCCTAAGCCATCCGCTCCATCTCCAGGTACCTCTCCCGTCGGATCTTCCCTTCCATCCCTGACAGTTGACCCTCTAGCTTATCTTGAGCTTGTGTGGATCGATGGCTCTTGCCGTTCCGCGTGGTGCCTGTGGGTTGAGGTTATCTTGATGCTTAATTGTACTTCCTGTATACACCCTTTGGAGGGTGTCACGTGGGGATTTTTTTTTCCCTTCTCTTTTTTATTTTGCTACCTAATTATTTGGTTTAATTATTTGACTTGGACTATGGATTGGAATTTATTTTTTCTATTTACTTGGATAGGTTGGTCTATTAAACAACTTATTTGCACCAAATCTAAAACTAGTAGGAATAGAACTACTGATTACCAGTACAATACATACTCATTATGCGTGCTCAAACCCAGACTATTAAAAAAGAACCTAAGCTCCAAACTCCTTGACATCCGTCTTCTTACCCAGCAGTGCAAGTGGCACAATGCCACTAACGTGCAACTCCGGTCCGTAGACATGCATGTTCAATCCCAGCTCCTCACCGACCGACTTAATGTTCTTCAATCCCTCCTGGTAGTTGGGACCTGCGCGACGGACCCAGATCTGAACCTTGTGTTCGTTCAGGATGGGAGCGACCTCGCGGAGAGCGCGGATCACACCCTTGAAGGTTGACGCAACGTTGGTGAAGTTGGCGATACCACCGCCGATGAAGAGCACCTTGCCGTCGGGGTGGGTGGGGGCGCGGAGCATCAGGTCAAGGACTGTGCGAGCGTAGTTGTAGGTTTGGGTCTCGGTCGGGGCACCAGAGTACTCGCCGTAGTTGGCAAGTTCGCTGACGAAGCCAGCAGAGGCAATAGCGTCGGCATAGACGACGGAGGCACCACCTCCAGCAACGAGGGTCCAGACACGGCCATTGGCATTGAGGACAGTGAGTTTGAGAGAGGCGCCAGTCTTAGCGTCCATGTCGGAGATGAATTTCTCCTCTTTGCTCATTTCCCGGCCGAAGGGGGCAGGGAATTCAAGGGGAGGACCAGCATCAACGGTGACCTTGCCATCGGCTTGGGCAGCGGTGGCCAGGCCGAGGGCTGCGGGGCTGCGGGCGATGGCCCATTTGGTGCCGCATTCGAATTCGGCCGTCTGGTCGATCTTGGCGGCCAGATCGAGGAAGTGTACCTCAGCGGAGGTGGCATCGGCGTTGGGGATGACTACCAAGGGGTTGATTTCAAGGTAGGTGAATTGGCAGTCGACATAGACAGCGTAGAGACGGGAGATGAAGTCGACCAGCACATTGTGGACGCCCTTGGGGACGTTCTTCAGCAAAGTGGCGGCAATTTCTTCATTGGAGGGGTAGTTCTTCAGGTTGACAGGGATAAGAAGCTTCTCAGCTTTGGCGTCGACATCGCCGACGTCGATACCACCCTCGTGGGTGAAGAGGATCCAGTCACCCTATTCTGTTAGAGGATTTGATCTAACTGACAATGAGCAAACTTACTTCACGGACGGAGTTGATGTTAATATAGTATTCGGTCTCTTGAGGGTGCGGGACGAAAGGTTCAACGAGGAATTGGCGGAGAACGCCAGTGACGGACTCAACCTGAATGTCCTTTGCAGCACGAGCTTCAATCCACTCCTTAGCCTCTTGCCAGGTCTTGTTCAGAGCGAGAAGACCGCTCTTTCCTCGCCTCTTAATCAATTGGTCTGGTTTGGCGACAAATTTGGCACCGGGAGTCAACAACCATGGGTAGGTGACTTCGGCCTGGTTTAGGACATCCTTGACAGCAGCGTCTTCGGGGAAGTAGAGAGAGGCGAGTCTTGGAGGGGGATTGTGAGTTGAGGAGGGAGGAAGAGGAGTTGGCTTGATGACAGGGCGCGAGTGAGATGATAGTTGAGGATGGCCTTGCCATCGGCTTCGAGGATGGACTTGGCGGACATGATGCTAGATTAAGATGCTAGATAGAAGAAAGAAAAGGAGTATAAGGTGAAGGTGAAAAGAGGAAGGAGAGATAGATACAATAACAGAACAAGAGGTGAAG
>MVGC01000481.1:0-17552 GCA_003589665.1 Aspergillus sclerotialis | reverse complement strand
GAGAGGAAGAGGGAGAGTCTTTTCGGGGTAGGTAATTGAGTTCTGGAGTCCGTTTGCGGTGGATGATGTATGACGGTTAAGTTTTGACTGGCTGATGAAGGAGTGGCCTTTGGCATCTAGGTAGTTGTAGGTGTTTGGCATGCGGAGGTCGAAGATTTTGACTACAGCGTCGCCGCCTGCGCCGACAACGAATCGGTCGTGACCGAAGGGAAGAATGTTGTAGACTGGGTTTTGGTTTGTTGAGTCTCGGAACGTGGCTTCGAAGGGGTTATGTGAGCGGAGGTCGTGAAGCCTAAACGGTAAGAGTCAGATGTATATAACCATCCAGCACAGTCGCAAAGAAACATACCTGATAGCACGATCACCCCAAGCAGCGAGGAATACATTCCCCGTCGACATACCGCTTGTCGACGTATTAAGAGGGGAGACTGCAGTCACATTGGCTCTCTTGTTGATCCCAGTGTGCTCGTCGATATCCATGGAACCGACATCAAATTGACGAAACAGCGAGAGTCCTTCTGGCCGGAATGCAGCAATGGACAAGGAGTCCTCAAATCGACCAGTTGCGAGTGCATACTTATCTGGTGATAGAAACCTGGAGCATTTGTTACGAGTCACCCTATCAGATGTGATTCGAATGTGTGTAAATGCTTGGACAGGATTATTCTCCGACGTTGTATGGTAGAAAGAAATGGTACCATTGGCAAAGTGAGCCGCCAGGATTGGATGTGGTCCGTCACTAAGGCCAATACGCTCGAGTTCTAAGCCATGTGTCTCAAACTGTCGCTTATACTCGTGGACCTCTTTATCTGGAGATATTGCCAGGAGTGAAATTTCGCCGCGCACACGACCAAAAACCAAATGCTCCGTACTTGTATCCTTGCTATAATAGCATGACTTCAAGAGACAAACTCCACAGATATCGTCATAGCTGCTAGTCTGCTCCAGGTCACTGAAAACAAACCACTTCTCTCTAGCGTTCGTCCCTGATTGCTTGATCCGGATTATTAGCTCATCTGCTGCACCCCATGCAAGTACTTCCTTCCTATCAGCCCATCGCTCGCCATTCCAGACCTCATAGGAGTCGATGGCAGGACGATATCCGAGGGTGGGGTTGTCGCGACGAGTCGCTCGATGAGATCCAATCTTGGCAGCATTTCGCGGAGGCAGAACAAATCTTCCAATTACCGCATGTCTGTCCAATGCTCGTGAGCGAGAAGCCAGAGCTTGGGCAGCATCTTTCCAAAACGGAGGAGTCTCGATCTGCGGGAATTTGGTGCTCACGAATGCCCGAAAAATCCGCGAGTCTTCGGCCGTTATGATCGCATGAAGCCGGCGACATGTCTGAGAAAGATGCGCCACGGAGGTAGCAGTCGGTAGGAATAGTGCAATGTGGTATATGATTTCAAATGGTAATTCAAACAACATCGTGAGGCGTGGAAGGAAATCGATGTCTTTAAGTGGATATGCTATCAAGAAAACAGTTATGGTCTATGTTTCCTAGTATATTGCCAGCATCAGTATAAAAAGCACCGTATAGAGGATTCTATAGGCCATACTTACACATAATACAAAGCAGATTTCACCTAACCTTGCCCATGACGCCTGTGTTTGTGGCAACAGCCCTTTGAGATCGATCGCACAGTGATAACATCGAGGTGATTAGGAGTAAGTTAATATCCAAACTGTTAAAATAGTAGCCAAATTTACAGCATTTTGGAAGATATAAAACATAGAAGACACAAATAATTGATCCAGCATGAGGCAAAAACAAAAGATGGAAAAGAAAGAGTTGAAGCTGGAGCGGAGGAGTTATGTCATCCCTCTTATCTCCAAATTCTCAGAGTCGACCAGATCAGCTCTTCTACACAAATCCAATCCACTCAAAACGATGTCCCAAGTAAAGTTGGCATTTATTGAAGACACAGCGTTTAATGTATTTTGATAATTTGCTTGAATAGTGCAGTGTTTGTCTGTTACAAGATCCGACTCAATGATATATACACAATATCAACATGGTTATGCCTGGACCTTCTTTCGCAGGTCAAGAATTCGATCAGTCGCAGCATCAAATGATTCTCTAGAGACTGAACCATCATCCAAGGATGCGACAAGCTTATCGACAATAACCTCGCCCTGCGTGACATTCCTCCCTGAAGCTAGAATAAGATCCATGCCGGCCTGGGTGGCAAGCAGTCCTCTATTCTCGTCATTTCCGAAGTCTTCCAGTGCTCCGGCTTCGATTGCATCAGTAACTGTGACACCTTTAAATTGCAGTCGACCTCTTAATTCCTCTTGGATCCATGCACTGCTTAATCCTGCCGGGTTCTTCGGATCCATAGAAGGGTAGACAGCCCAAGAGGCCATAACCATATCGATACCGCTCGAAATAGCCTCGTGGTATGGAGCTTCGTCAACATTTCGAAGAGTGCTTAATGGAGCGTTAATAGTGACAGGCCGTATGTCGGTGTTCTCTTCTGCCCCGGCTAACCCTAAACCAGGGTAATGTTTAGCTGCTGCAACCACACCAGTAGATTTCTGGGCAGTGAACCAAGTGGTGGCACACTTCGAGACGAGATCGACATTATCCCCAAACGAACGCCCGTACTGATCAAGGAAATGACCGGCCTGGCGATACACCCCGAGAACTGGAGCCAGGTTAGAATTGACGTGGGCTGAACTTAGGATGTCTCCAGCCTTCTTCCCAGCCTGGGTCGCTGCGCCATTTGGATCAGACGAGTTGCCGATTTCCTTCGCCGACAGTTCTGGACCTCCAGGCAAACGATTCACTTGCCCACCCTCTTGGTCGGTCATGATAAGAAGCGGATGTCCACCATAGGCCGGGCTCTTCGTGTAGGTATCTTGGAAGTTTTGGACAACATCCGCGATATTATCATCGATATTTTCGCCGAAGAGAATGATTCCTCCAACTTTACCTTGCTCAATCAGCTCGAGAAGATGAGAAGGAGGCTTTAAACCAGGGTAAGAGAAGATAACATGGTATCCGACTTGCACTTCGTCGGAACCAGTCGCACATTGAGCAAGTGCTGGGAGGAAAGTAAGTTGAGCGAGAGTAATCCACTTCATATTTGACTGATGAAATGAGAATTATTATTCTCTACTCTGGGGGAGTTAAAGGGGCTATTTAAAAGCTGGTTTCTTCACTAGCAGCCCATGGCGGCGTTACATTGATCGACATTTTAGCTTCACGGCAGTGGCCTGGATACGAAACTTGGGCCCTGCAGTTAATGTATCTGATACCCGGGTAGCATTCGTTTCGTGTCTTCGACTGGATGTCTATTTGCTGTCAAATGGGGAAATGGGTGGATGCTTCGACCTCGGCTTCCTGCTGAGTCGCGATTTGTTACCATTTATGATAACGGGAACCTGTCAGGCATAATAAGGTAGTAGTGCTAGTGTCCAAATCATATATGAATCCCTGGACTTAAAAAGTCACACTAGAGGATGTACACAGTATAGGCACCAAGCAAGGCGTTTTAGTCCTGACCGAACGTCTGGATGGATAGGAAAACTAAAATAGTCAACCTGAATAGATTCATTAAAAACGTAGAAAATAACAGGAACACACATCACGCTAATACTAACATGGTATAGTTCCTGACAACCTCTTAAAAGCTCAAATGTCGTCACATCTAGACCTTTGCAGGATTTACCCCAGTGCGGGGTGAGGAGACGGAAGACTCCTAATGTTAATTGGAAGCGACTAATTCCGCTAATGGAAGGTCTTCGGATTTCCTTCACTGCCCTACAGCCACAACTGGAACCTATATAATCCCCCCCCCATTTTTGCTCTTTTGACAGAATTGATCGATTCTTGCGAACAGTCTTTGGTTCTTCTATTGCTGTTTCATACAAAGACCTGTTCTGGACGATATAATACAACATGACGCTTTCTCCGTTGACTGCGCTAGCAGTCGGCGCTTTAGTTGTCTTTCTATTCTACAAGGGTATCATATACCCGGTATTTTTATCACCCCTGTCGAAGATCCCAAACGCACATTGGCTGGCTCCTATAACCCCTGCTTGGATCCTCTGGAAACGGTACATGTATCAGAATAATCGAACTATCCAAGCTGCCCATGAAAAACTCGGTCCTCTTGTCCGGGTTGCTCCATCGGAGATTTCAGTTAATTGTGTCGAGGGTGGAATCAAGTCCGTCTATACTGGTGGTTTCGAAAAACATGAGTGGTATCCACGAGGCTTTGGGTCTTTTGGGTAAGATTATCATACTTGTGATGTGGTCCCTGATGCTAATTATATGCAGAACTATCAGCATGTTCACCATGACTGGAAGCAAAGCCCACTCATCTCGCAAGAGGATGATGTCCAATGCTTACTCAAAGAGCTTCCTCCAGTCCTCACCTCACATGCGTGTCATATCCGACAATGTCATCTACGACCGTCTCCTGCCAATTTTCCATAAAGCAGCTACTTCCAATTCACCAATCGATGTCTTTGAAGTTAACCAAGCGCTAACTATGGATTTTGTCTCGGCCTATCTCTTCGGCCTCAAAAACGGCAGCAATTATCTCCAGGATGAACCCTTCCGTAGGAAAATGGTCCATGCGTACCAATGCAGAAAACCTTTCGAGTTCTACAACCAAGAGATCCCGGAAGCCGTCTCCTGGTTACAGTCTATTGGTATTCGCTTGATTCCAAAATGGTGTGACGACGCCAACGATCTACTTAATTCTTGGACTCTTGAATTGTGCGATAAGGCAGAGGAATCTCAAGGATCGAAAGATCCAGGTATAGAGCCACTCATCTATAAACAGCTGAAACAAGCCATGGACAAAGAACTCCCGTCAAAAGATGACAAAGAAGCATATGCCAAAGCTGTCGAGCAGCAGCGTCTCGACATAGCCTGTGAGATCTATGACCAGCTCACAGCCGGCCATGAGACCAGTGCGGTTGGCCTGACCTATCTATTCTGGGAGCTCTCCAAATATCCCGACTTGCAGAAAGAGCTTCGTAAGGAACTACTGACATTGGACCCGCCGATCACTTATCCACGGGCATCTCCGGAGACTGAACTGCCTCTGCCGAAATCTGTCGACTCCTTGCCTCTTCTTGAGGCGATTCTCACGGAGACATTGCGTCTCCACGCTCCGATTCCGGGAATCCAGCCTAGAGTAACTCCTTTCCCATCTTGCTCCCTAGCTGGATATGACAACATTCCCCCCAACACAAGGGTAAATGCGCAAGCTTACTCCCTTCACCGGAATCCGGAAGTCTATCCGGATCCTGAGACCTGGCAGCCCAAGAGATGGCTCAAAGAATGCAATTCAACCTCTGATCTTGAGATGAGGAGGCGGTGGTTCTGGGCTTTCGGTAGCGGTGGCCGGATGTGTGTTGGAAGTAATTTGGCATTGCAAGGTAAGTCCCTTCTTGAGATACACCGTCTGCTTGATAGGAAGAAATCCGGGCTAACAAAATTAGAAATGAAATTGACCGTCGCGGCCATCTACTCCAACTTCACCTCTACAATTGTCGATGATGAAAATATCGAAGCCACCGATGAGTATACTGTGAAGCCTAGAGGAGGGAAGTTGATCCTGAAGTTCAGTCCTGCTTAAGCATTTTCCTGCTTGAATGATTCAACGAGTATGTTTCTTGCTATCAAAATGGGTTGCTGGTTTGAAAACGAGTTATGACCTAGATCACGTCGGAAAGAGGGTATATCCATGAATGATATTAGTCCTTTTTATTCGACACCAGCGGGATATCTATCAGAGCACTTTTATAAAAGAAACAAGGTGACTTATTTGCACAATATTCCACATAGATAATATACATATATAATCGAAAATTCCCACGCATTCTTCAACCAACCCAAATGCACCATAATTTGTAGCTTTAAACCGTAAACTCCGATTAAACGATTTCCGTACCCGACGTCTCATACCAATTGACAGACATGTATGAACGGGTTTCTAGTTTCCATCATCAGACAAAAATCCACACAGCCAGTCAAATGGGAATGAGTCGCCAGCACCGCCAAAAACCATCAGCCAAGCATTCATTTATTCGTCTTCGTCGGCCCAACAAGCTTAGGATACATTCTTGCAAGGTGGTAGTTGATGTTACTCGTCTTCTTGGTTTTTGGTCGCTGCATAGCCAAGAAGAAAATCGTCAGCACAACATAGAACTCCCATAGATAGCCAAAAATCACTCCGTCCAGGAATAGAAATAAACGCACCGGTGTATCCATGCATTGCCTCAATTGCTCTTCAAGCGCAGCGCATCCTTCGGCAGTATGTCCAGCTGAAGCCCAGCAATCTGTTAAACCCCTGTCAGTTATCCACACCCATTGAACATAGGCGAGTGGTAATGGGAATAGCAAACGTACTGAGCATCGCACTCATGGCCGTCTCGCAGGGGTTCTTGTCTGTTTTGTTCGGACGGCGAATCCGGAGGCGTTCGACCGTTTGTAGACGGATTGGGTTCAGACGTGTCGATGCACCTTTTGGAGGCATGATTGCGATTGTGTATGATGCTGACGAGGAAGAGAGAAGAGTTGAGCTAATGCGCCTGGAGGTTGGTGATGGATGTTTGCATCGGGAGATTTTTCGGAGTCTTGGCGGTTCTCCGCGGAAGTGGCTGACTAAGATATTCGATTGACGAGGCATTTCTATCTATGGCCCAGGATTTTAACCATTGAAACTCTCTTCGTTTGTTCTTTGCATATATTGTTTTCGCTTTGCACTGTGGGCTGATATGAGCGGGAAACTTGCGTCGATTCACAACCTGCACAGCGCTTCCTCGTTATGTATACCCAAAAGTCAAAGGTTACCGGCTACTATACCGAGATATTTCTCTACGACTCGTCCCCGACGACAAAATGAAGATCCCCAAGCGAAGGAAAACCAGAATAAATCGTATGGAAATGAGGATGAACAAGGTGCTTTCTCGCGGAAACTGTCGCAAATGACTGAAGATGCTATGCTGGAAGGAGGCCGTTCTACCCGCAAAAACATGGAGCAAGCGGGGTTCTCGGAGGATCTGAAGAAGGAGCTTGAAGAGAGGATAGCGGCTACTTCGTTTAAGAGTAAATATGCTGCTGCACACTCTATTGTTAATATGCCTGTATGACTCTCGACTCAACCGTCGTAGTAGTTCTCTGTATGATGCTAATGTCTCGAAGGAAAGCGCAGGACAAGGAACTCGAGAAAACGCCGCTGCTACACCCTGGGATGGGACAGAAAGTCTTCATGACGTTACACTACGTATGCTCGATAGCTCGAAGAAGAAACCTATGCGCACACCTTATAAGATTCCGCAGCCTGGCCCCGTTGATTTCCGATTTAGTCGCAAACCGCCCAAGTCGCCTGGTCTTAGGATTGCCGATGCGAAAGAACGAACCGCTACATATACATTGAGTCAGAGTCCTGGTGTTTCAGATTCCGAGCGCGAGGCTATGCGCAAGGAGATGCGGGATAGGTTTTCTCCTGGCGCTCGACCCATGCCAATGTCGGTTGATAGTTTGTCATCGTTGGCGAATGAGCGGATTGAAGATGCCATGGCTCGCGGCCAGTTTAATAAAATTAAACGGGGAAAGGGAATAAACGTGCAGACGGATCATAATGCGAATAGCGCGTACATTGATACGACGGAATATTTCATGAATAAGATTATACAGAGCCAGGAGGTTGTTCCTCCGTGGGTTGAGAAGCAGCAGGAACGGGCGAGGGAAGTTGATAGATTCCGTGAACGACTACGGGTTGACTGGCGGAGACATGCTGCGAGGCTAATTGCTAGTCAAGGAGGATCATTGGATGCACAGGTGAAGCGCGCTCAATCTTATGCTGCGGCGGAGGCCCGACTTGCAGAGCGAACGAAGATTGAAGAGTCCTTTCGTGGTGACGGAGGAGACCAATCCTCTATCAATACTGAGGTACCGTCGTCAACCTCTACAGAATCTGGGGACAATCTACCGCACCTCCCACCGCTCCGAGACCCGCACTACCTTTCTATCGATCGTGCCTACCACGAGGTCACTATCAAGAACCTCAATGCACTCACTCGCTCATATAATCTCCAAGCTCCAGCAATCGCTCAGAAACCGTATCTTAACCTGGAGCGCGAATTATCGGCATGCTTTGCAGATGTGGCTCCGACTTTGCCAGATGAGATAAAACGCCGCGCGACAGAGAAGGTTGTCAGTCCGGGACGAACTGTTGAAGCCAAGTCATCCTCGATTCTAGGATCTCTCGGCACAACGCAAACCACTAGAATTTTTGACGAGGATAAATCTAAAACGTATGGGCTGAAGGAAATGTTCAGAGATCTCTTCTCGAAGAACTGAATAGGTTTCTGGTAATATATGAGGTGTGTGATATATACATGGCTCTAACGCACTGCTGGTTCTGCTGCGTGTATTGTCTGCTGATTCTCTGACGATATTTATAACTTGATGCTAAAGGATCTGTATATTAGAAATAGGATATAATAACAATAAGAGCTCCCATCTCTGGATGTAGAGAGCCAAAGCCATTTTCAAAAAATAAAGAAGCTTCATAACTCACGGCCGACGCTGTCTCTCCAACCAAGACGCCACAACCATAGGAAGACGTTCATCCAAAAGCGGATTATGAATATCCTCATCAATCTGGCTCCTCCAAACATCTCTCCAATCTCGCCATAGGGACCCAACGGCTTTCGCCGAAGAAAAGAATCCAAACACAGTGCCAATAGCCCAAAGGATCTTCAACAGCACCAGAATCTCACTGTGCCCGCATTCATCCAACCACCTCACAACACGGAACCCGAACGCCCCAACAACGATCCCTAGAACAAGCGAGATAGTCGCTAGACTAGCCCGAACTGCATACCACCTCCTCACGACAGCGCACTTCTCGGTCCCCGTTATCTCCCTCGAACAAGGCGTCATATTCCGTAGTCGAACGGGAAGATACCAAGCAACCAACATAATAAACGAGAGCGATGTAAGTGCAACCAAAGACATTGTCTCTGATATTGAATCGGACACCGAGATATCCTCTACCTGCCTCCGTCTATCTACTAACCCATCACTGCCAAAGAAAGACTCGACAGACCGTTTCCACGGAATAATGAAATTATGCCACGGAATCTTTGGCCATTCACCGGGTGGCCAGCCCGCTTGGGCTAGGTCTGAGTCACCGAAAGGTAGGCGAGAGAGGATTTCAACATCGCCGAACCAGATTTCGTTGATGGCGTTGCCTTGCTTGAAGTAGTCTTCGGATTTGACGCCTTGGACGGCGGAGACTTTGTTTCCCATTTTGGGGAATGGGGTTGGTGAATATGGTTAATGTGATAATGAGCGAATGGGTGATGGTATTGATATTGATAATAAAAGAGTGTGGTGTGTAGAATGGAGGTGGTTGGAGAGAGTGTTTATTCTGCGGTCCTCGATCTACAATTGCCGTTTTCGGTGTAAGGCATCAACTTTTATACCTGAGGTATTGTTGAACTAACCCGGATCTGGTTAGCGCGGATAACTCTGCCACGTTTAGAATTCCTACTGTCAATTGCGACAAAACAGAGCAAAACTAAACTGTAAAATCTAAATATGTACAATTTGTTTGTTAATCAGTCCTGCCTTGTCAAGAGTTTCCATAGTGGCTGTCATCCATACACTAAAAACGTTATTCTTCGTCTCCTGTCAAACGCGTTTCGTTATCTTCATCCAGAAGCTGTTTAGTACTGATTTGGCTTTCTTGCTGGCATTCCTCAGAGCATCGCACAATCCAGTCAGCGGAGCTTTGTCTTGACCGAAAGCTGCCTTACAAACGAATAAATGCGCGTACGAGTGTGACTTGGTCTTCGTGGAATTTATGTATTTGCCCAAGCAAGGCATAAGTATCGGGATAGTCAGAAAGCTAGGGATTGGGATGGGTAGCTGTAACACTAGATTGGTTATCTTAAGCCTGCATCTCTGAGACAACCTAACCGGTGATGGATCAGCAGCAAACCGCAATGTCGGGATCTCCTGAGAGGACCCGCAGCGGGTCCTCTTCCCGATTTGGTAGACATCTTGAAGTCGTCCTCGCGTTAGCTAAACCATCTGATTCGTTCCCAAGCAAGCCCCTTCCAGAGAAAGAAATTGAAGCGCTAAGTGCCCTGAGTGGGATAACCTCAAGGAAGCTGTCGTATGGTTCTATCACCTTCGTGCCGCGGTGAAAAGCATAGTCTATTCGGTTTATCAACTACATCAAGTCAGTGATGGCCTGAACAGCATCATCGAGAATACCTCGCACGTTACGAAAGATTAGAGGATGCTTCCCGAGAGATATGGCGTCGTTGGAAGGGGTTCATCTCTGAAAATGATATGACAAGAGAGTGTTTGGTCGGCTTAGATTTCCTTGTGGCATATTTGCTGGACACGATCAAATACATGACCACTCCCCGTCAAGCGCCCTGGGCTTCCCGAGAGATGGGCAGCACCCGCGCTAATGCAAGGTTTATCGTTAAAGAAGGCTACGGCATATTTGACTTAGCCCAGGAGGCTCTCGTTCTGTTGGAGGAACGGCAAACAGGGCATGACGTTGACGAGCAGTTCCCTCCGATGCCAGAGTATGCTGAAGTTCCGGACCCTGTAGTCCCAGCTGGGGCGGAGGAAGACACAGAGGAGGAGATACTCGAGAGCGGCGGTATCAGAGACCCCGATAAACTTCCCGAGGACTTTGACCTGGTTTGGATAAACTGGTACGGCTTCCCTGAAGGCCATGACAAAATGCCGGACGAGCTGCGAAAATGGTGGGCGACGGGCGTGGTGATTCGTACCATATTCTCAATGCAATCATTCGCTTTATGGTATTCGTTAGGCGCTAACTGGCCTGTAATACTAGGGCTTGCGATGGTGGGATCAATACGTACCATTTTTTGGCTGACTGGGTGGGATGAGATTGTTGAATGATCGATGATGACGCTTACAAAATTGAAGATGAATTGGTCGTGGTTCCGACGGGGTGCAGACCGGACAGCTTCCTGCTAGAGCGGTATCTTGAAGAACGAAAGATCCCGCGCTCAATTGAGAAAAGGTTGTTGGGTTATGAATACGAGAAATGCACAAAACCATAAATCATTCCTTACTCTTCTGGCATTAATTCTAAGTCGATAATTTCTTACATTTTGGGAGAATTGCCTAAGTAGAATATAATCTATTTGTTATTGTGCGATTCAATGCTACATTCGTCTATTGAGAAGCTCGATCTATCCGATGTTTATCTCAAGCTCCTAGTGGCTGTACACAGTTCCCACCCTCAGTACAATAAGTCATCTGGAGACGAGCAGCCTGGATCCCACGTAGGACAAGCCGCTCACGCAACTCATTGATACGGGGAGCAGCAGAGGTCTGATTTCGACTACCGCTCTGGCCATCTTCGTTCAGCGGACCTGTCCAAAGGATCTCACCCAGAACGCTTGTGCGAGGCCACGCTAGTCCGTCGAGTGTCAACTCATCAGTATACTCGCTCCAGATGGTCGCCTCAGAACCTATCACCTTCTCGGCCTGCTCGTTTGTAAGCCCGGCCGTAGGATTGTATGAATAGACCCGCTCCCAGCTTTTGAATGGGCTGCACCAGTCAGTGAATGGCTCTCCATTTTGGTAGCTTGACCCCGGGCTGAATGTAACCCATTGGCCAAGGCCACAGGGCAAATACTATTCGGGAAAAAGCTTGTTAGCTCCTCTCAGTCTCGTCTTTGCTTCTTTTGGGAATTTTACCAGGTAATTATAGTTGGCATCGATAACCTTGTAGCCCTTGTTGGTTATTTTGGATACCGAATCGGACCCCAGCCAACTGTGAACAACCATATCGGCATCCAATGTCACGTTCCAGTCAACCGGAATTTCCTCCCACACGATAGGCGTCATGCCAGCCTTCCGAACACGGGCTGAACTCTTGTCGGTATAACTCTGAAGAAGCTTACTCACGACGGCAGTATCATTGGTACCGACAGATGGGTCAACGGCTGAGTTACTAGCTTTGATTTCATCGCCTCCGTTGTGGAAATATGCTGAGAATGGTTGCAGTCGGGGTAGGAGATCATCCATCATTTTATCCAGGAGACGTTCAACTGCCGAGTCGTTCAATCTCAACGAGCCGCATGGTGGCTCAGCACAGAAATCAGTGTATGGCTGATAATCATATGCAGTGAGCAACTCTGGGTGCGACCAGGCTAGAGACGAGATATGGCCCGGCTGGTCAACTTCAAGGACGACCTGTACCCCTCGCACGATACCATACTCCTGAACCATTCGAACGTCTTCTGGAGTATACACCATATTAGGATTATACGCACCCTTAGCTGACAATTCTGGCAGAGCAGGAATCTCCAACGGCCAAGACTGCGCGTCGGTGATATGCCAGTGCAGGACATTGAGCTTGCTTGCGGCACAACCATCAATTGTCCGAAGAATAGACTTGACAGAGTAGTAACTCCGGCTCGTGTCCAACATGAGGCCACGGTGAGGGAATTTTGGCGCATCTTTAATGCTAACTGGTGCATATGGAGTGTAGTAGTCGCGGTAACTGGAGTATGTATAAAAGAGCTGAGTGAATGTCTCCAGCGCACGGAGAATACCAGTTGACGAAACAGCGCTAATAGAGGCCTTCCCGTCTATTTCAATACTCAACTCATACGATTCGTCCACCTCACCAGCCAAAGGTTTGAAAGTGCTTGGATTGTCTATTCCAGTCTGGGTGATTTCCAAGATTTTCAAAAACGACCGATCGGATAATCTGGGTTGAAACGAGCGAGTCTCATTCCTAGGATGGAACATCCATGGATACAGTCCGTGGTTGAAAATTGTACCCAATGCGCGCCTCACGCCCCCTTGGACAACGTTCTTACTGTCAATTTTAGGTGATTCATAGTCTGGGTCGAACAGGATCTACTGAAAGGTTAGTCCCAAACTCGATGACACAAATACAAAAGACGGCAATTTACCGGGTTCCCATTGTATGTCACCTTGATATCCCTGTTAATAAACAAGGGAGTATCCCCCGTCGAGATACTGGACGGCTGAGGCCATATCGCAACCACAGGTCCAAGGATCAGGAACCAAAATGAAAGCAGCTGCAGGACCACCATTCTGAACAATTGACCTGCAAGGGAGCAGGCAGGGGCTCTTACTGTTTAAGCTCCTTAAGAAATAGGGTGAGTATGGCACAGTTCAAGTCCAAGATAGATCTAGGGAGATGTGCGCTAATTGTATTTTGACGACAGTAATCCACTCGCGAAGGTATGTAACCGTGTCATTTAATTAGATATGTGACCTGGACATCGCGAAACGCGGGTGTCTTATCATTACTTGTTGAGTGTGATCTACATATATCCGATGAGCCTGGTGGAGTAGTGATAGACAGGTTATCCGAACCAAAACAACTCGATATTAGTGCAGCATACCCAAGCGAGGTTCTTGAACGAACAAAGGTCGACTATCGCGCAATTTATTGCTATTACACAGTGGAAATCGCGCTTATATCCCATCATATAGCAACTTTCGGATGTCGGCAGGGAGCCGACAACCGAGTTGCCTGTTGAAGCAGAATTTGTCTTGTTTACTGGGTATTAAATGGAATGTACAGTACTTACAGTATCCACAGTGCAGATAAACTGTGTTGAACTCCTAAATTACCCTCATCGATGTGATGAGGTTGGAAGTATAGCTAAACAGACACGCATCCATTGCCTGAATACACAGCATCTAGATTCAGTATATGCTGTAGTTGCTGCTGAAGTTTGATCCAAAACCAAAATGACTGTCACAACTTACAAATCAAGTGAGTATTCCTAGTATTCAACGTGTTTTTGACCTTTATATATCTCGCTAAGTTTCCCCGAGACTACCCTTCATCGACTCGAAATAAACAATGATTGAACAAAAAACCCAACTATCAAAAGGGTGACCTTGAACAAACACCCTCCCTCAACCAATTCCACGAATAGTATGATACACTATGCATCAAGGTTATTGAGATCAAGGCTATGACAGTATGAACTGATCGGAGAAGCCATAAGCTCTATTTCATTGTCTCTGTTACCTGAGAGAAGGATCCAGGAATTAAATCAAATTCCCAGATCAGGAATTAATTGTAGCACTCCCATTTCAAGTAGGCCGTTACCCCTTGAGCTACGGTAATGCTGAATTGTTGAGGGTCCTACCTTTATATAAGGTACTAGTTAGTTACCTTTCGAACGATTATGTAATACTTACTCTGGGGATCTCGAGATACCCCAATGGTACTTTTATCGACCACAGTTCAAGTATCTGAACTCGTTTTCACCTTGTGGATAGTGTTTAATTTGTCTATATCGAATGCCATGGGCAATTATCACTGGAAGTGTATCTTTGATCTCAAGCCTCCATACGGTGATAGCTTGGCAAACAGACTCTAAGTGACTTACTTAATTTTACGAGGTTCTCCGTCTACCACTCAAGAGTGTCGAGACTTTATTGAGCACAAAGTGTTGAGAATGGAATCACCAGAAACTCATGAGGGAAATACTTTACTAGGAGCCACCACGATGTACCACGATCGGAGGCAGCAATATATCCCATCACAATGGGATGTGATACTCTACCAGTAACCATGGTCTGGGCTTGATATATCCTTCGCTCGTCACTAATTCTAATCCAATCAACAGGATATTCCATGCCAAGTTGCCTAGTGTCAAATGTAAGTGAATCGCCAGCATCTCAATGGCCCAACTGCAAGATGTGATGGAAGTGTGCCAATTCTGCATACGGGCGCTTATTTCGACCAACGACAGACGAGAAATGACCTCCCCGAATTAGACTGTCATTCCCAACTGTTCTTCACACTGTCACACCCAATCACTCTCCCATATATCTCTGTTTCTCCTTCGAGGATGTGTGCCACTCTGTCTGTTTCCGTAAAAGATTTGCGGCCTCGTTTTCAACCCCTCGACATGTCCGTTGGTACTTAATCTCCCTGGTCAGCGGGCATCATCGACCATGCTCATCCAAATGTTTTTGGTTTTTTATTTCTTTTACATTTCGGTCGCTGGGCAGGTTCCCATCGAGCATTTAAACCGTCGTGATACCGGTATTTCAACCCCAGTCTTGGATGAGTCGCTTCTTGCCGTCCAGGTCGGCGGTATAATCGGTGCATATGTGATATTCGTTGCGATTCTACTTAGTCTACTCTTGTTCGTGGGACGGCGTCTACGAAGGGCCGTGCAAATTTCCAATTATTCTCTTCAGGTTGAAATGATGAGGCCTGCTAAACCTCCAATCAGCTTGGACCCAAGCCCTGTTACTCCTAGCTCGACTACCTTTACGACAAACAATAATCGGTCATGGACCAGTTTTGGAAGGGGACTGCGATCTCATATCTCCGGTAATGGTAGCGTGGCTACAATTGATGAATCTGTCGTCGCATCCGACAGGCAAAAGGCACAAGACGACTTGGAGAAACTCTATGCAGCAGTAATGGAACATGATGAGCGGAAGGCTGCAGAGGTAGAAGGGCGTCAAGACAATCAGACTGAGTCACCGGACAGCGTGCAAACGAATCCATTTACAGACCCTTCATCGTCGATATCAGATCGTCTCTCCTTGCCACATATACAACCTCCGATGAGTCCACGAATGCAGCCCCCAAAGAGTCCACAGATGAAGGCTCCCATGAGTCCACGGTCTTCCCGACTATCTAAAATATCGCCCATGTCGCTTTTCACCTCCAATTCGCGTACATCTGCAAACTCAAGCAAACTGCGCTCCCCAATCTCCCTCCGAAAACTATCTATCTCATCGCCTCTTAGCTCTCCCGATGCTACAGCGACTGACTCATATGGAGAAGACCAGCCACCGCTGACACCACGAATGTACAACCCTGGCCCTCCCCCTACAGCACCCCTCAGCAAACCCAGTCCAGTAAAGACTCCAGGCACCGGACGGGCACCTGCACCTGCCCCGCTAAGCCTTTCGACAACAAACCATAATTCGCCAGTCAATGGATCATCTTCTCTTCCATTCCGAGATGCATATCCGCTCCAGAGTGCCCCGGCAACTAAGACAACGATCCTGGAACGGCCGACGCATCTGAAACCGGGAATTCGTACAGGCGTGCCGACGCCGTACAGTCCCTATATGCCATTTACGCCAGTAACACCGCTCACTCCCAGCCGGGTAGTAACGAGGCGGCAACGGAAGAAGGAAATGAAGGAGAACGGATTAAGGGTTTTGACTGAGGATGACTTAGTCAAGGATGCTGAAGACATGTGGTAAAATAATTTGCAAATAGTGAAATTGAATGGGCGGCTTTGTATTTATTGATTTACAGGATTTCACATTTTGAATGAAAATTCTACAGTTCCCCCGTATTTTATATGGATTTTCTGGCAGTCTCTACGTTGCATAACAGCACCTGAAAATGCTTTCTATATTTGAAAGCCCTAGCATATCTACCTAATGCCTACAGCTTCTCGAATGCACAACCATCTCTCCATCCCAGACTCCAACCCTCTCGCTCGACCCCAAGCCGATCTACTGAATCGGAAAAAACCCAACATAATAATCCTTCTTCCCCAACGGCACCCCCTCCTTCCTTAGGATCCCATAAGCAGTAGTCAGATGAAAATAGATATTCGGCAAAACCATCGTATGGGCGAAGGTCGCACCACTCATCTCAACGGGCTCCAAAGGACCCCTCTTCGTCAACTCAACCTTATCCCCATACTGGTTAACAATATCCTTATCAGCTTCCCTAACAGCCTTCAACACCGTCTCAATCCTTTCAAAGCATTCCGCATACGTGGCCGGGTTACCGTCAAAGGTAACAGCTTCTCGACCGGTGAGTCGTGCGACGAGGTTCTCGGAGAATTGGGTTGCGAGGCGGATTTGGTCTGCGAGCGGGTACATGTCTTCGTGGAGACGGGCATTGAGGAGGGTGTCTGCTTTTGGGTGTTGGGTTGCTTGGTGCAGGATGTGCGAGAGGGTTGTTAGGATTGCTCCTACCACGGAGACGGTTCCGTCGTAGGTCCTGTGTGGCATTTTGGTGTCTTTGGGGTTTGACTTGACCTGAGGAGGGTAGGGTAGGGAAGTAGGTAGAATTGGAGGATACGTAGTGCTGCTTACGGTTTATATATATAGCCTTGTGAAACTAGTGCGGCCGCTAACCTCACTAGATTCCATCATGAGGCAGAGTTAATTCGTGGGGGCGGTTTTAAGGCAATAGGAATCTCTGACGATATATCCATCTTTAATTTCTCCGGTAGATTGTCTACTGTGTACTGTGTTAGAGACTAACTATATTCGGAGGGTAAACATGCCCCGCATTAATATGCTTAATAAGCGGTATTTATGCCTGAGGCATAAAATAAAGAATAACTAGTTAACGTAATTCCCGGCCGAGCTGCGCACCCCAAAACACATAGTAAATGCGATAAATTACGACTTCATCTTTCAACTTTCAAGACTTAGAATAAGTTCTTAGCCTACCTTAGTACTTAATGCTCTTCTATTAGTACGTTTATCAGGTCAAGAAATATTTTGAGGCACCTTCCTGCCGATATATATATAT
>MVGC01000480.1:0-17557 GCA_003589665.1 Aspergillus sclerotialis | reverse complement strand
AGAAGTAGATTTGCTTTGGGGATTTGGTTGTGTTGGGTATTTGATGGCCAGGTTTGGTTTGTTGGATGTTGGTTGGATATAAATAAAAGTCGTATATGTATTACTAGGTATCCCCTAGGTACAGCACTATTATACTGCATTGATCTGTCTACTTATCTATTCGAGCGCCTTACTACCCTCCCATAATTACTAGGTAGGTACAATTACACCCTATCTACATACATAGCAAAGGATATGTATGTACCCCCCTGAAAAAACTTTTCCAATCCACACGACAGAAAAGGAAAGAGGACTAGAAGAGGGTCGAGAGGGATGAGAAGTCCCTCCCGAGCAACGAAGCATTGCCGACGATCTTCCTTCCGTGACAAACACAATCTGGCATGGGGAGGCCCAGATCATGTATACTATGGAAGGTTAGTTTAAGTATTGGATATGGGTGGATATAAATGTAGGAAAGAAACGATTTAAGAAGGGAGAAACGGGGAAAAGTATTTCATTTCATTTAATGTCGTTCCAGTCTTCTTGAACTGACTGGTTAGCTGGTGGTGTCAGAATCCCGAGGGACGATAGATTGGCCATTCAACTGCTCTGTTGAAAGTGCACTGCTTGTGTTGGCTCAATCTGTGTACCATTGTGCCTGGCGTTGGCTCTTCCATTCTTGATATTTCTCAATCAGATGGAACGGAAGGCTGACAATTCAGTCGCGACGAAGTACCATATAATATGGACATCGTGCCGTATGAGCTCAGGCTAATAAACCCTGCTAGTACGCAGCATACCTAAAATGTACCGTAGACTCTGGCTTATATGCCCGGCGAACCCCTATAAGAGGTACCAAGTGAAGCGCAGAGACCATCAATAGCACAAAACCATAATCATAGCATCTCACTCCTCGCCGCATAGATCAAAAAGGCCTAGCAACCTTCCTCGGCTCCGGCACACCGGTAACAGAATCCCTCATCTCCTTCCAAGAAGCCGGAAACATCATATTACCCGCCTCACTCCTAGCAAGCACAACGCCAAGATCATTGCGTGCGGTAGTAAGATAATAAAAGCTTTGATCACCGAGCGAAATCACCGAGCCGCGAACAATATCTCCAACACGGAACATGTCGTCCATCACGACGCGATCTTTCTCCACGGCGCGTACGTCTTCTTTCCGAATTAACGCCTGGAAGCGAAGTTCATCTGTGCTGCTGTGGTTTTCTGGGTTTGCGGCGGTGGTTAGGATTGAGGCGATATTGTCGTTGTCTGATGATGTATTTCCATTCGGTCCTGGGGTTTGTGTAGAGGTGGTAGATGGGTCCGATTGTGTGGAAGGGTCAAGTACGACCAAGATGGAGACAGTAGCTTGACGTTTCTGCACACGCGTAACACGAGCAAGGACAATTGAATCCACAGAAGGGAGGGTATTATATTTCCCTTTCTTCTGTGGCCCTTGTACCGGCTTGACAGCTCCGGCAGGATTATTTGCAAAGTTCATAACCCCAGCAAGCCCTCTCGAAACAGTCAGGACAGACTTCGCTTTTGGAGTCGAGTTGGAACTTGCTTTTCCCTGCTCTACAGCGACAGGACCAGCTATTGAGGCGTAGATATTTGCATTTTGGACGTGGGTTCCTGGGCCTGCAGTGAAAGTGGTTATTGGACCTAAGCGTTGGCCGGGGATTGCGAGGGTTGGGAGGGTTGTTGCCATTCTGTATGGCTCGGTTCCCCACGTAATATGGGAATGATTTATGAGTGAGTTGCTGAGAAGAGGTGAAAATGAAGGAAGAAATTAGCTGGAGCTGGTGGGAAGGAAAATTATGGATCGGGACGGAAGGAGAATTTCCCGAGACCACAAGCTTAAGCTTTCAGTACCAAAGTACCTAAACTACATGTCAGTAGCTCTAATAATAAACAGCTTGCTTCTACAGCTCCAATACAAATATTCAAAAAGAAATATAAATATTCAGGTTATACACTATCTAGGTATCACTGCAATTAAGAGTAGATCTAACATGGACAGACAACACACAATGTGTAGTGACAAACCAATAATGACATGACAACAGCCAGACAGTAGCAATGAAGCCCAACAAGCTTGCTGACCGCAGTGACACCGAATCAAATGCCCGCTAACACCCTAGAAAGGAACGTCCATGTGCTGACTCAATAATGAACATTTATAGACGAAAAGTACACGGATAGATCGCATCAGCCCTCTACCAAGGTCTGTTTGGGACCGCTTCCGAGAAACTCGAGGCATTGCCGTGCCAGCGCAATGACCTGACCTTCACCATCTTCACCATCCTCTTCGTCGGACTCGATGCTCTTGTCTGAGATCATCTTGACCGTCTGAACGATATCTTCTGACTTTGAAATATAATCCATCAACGTCTTATCCTCCGACTCCAGCAACTGGAGGAGGGTCCAGATTGCAATATGCTGGAACGTGGGATCTCCGCTTGCTAGGAATCGTCTAAGGTAACCATGAATACCACCGTTGGGATCAGCCCAATCACGAACAAAAATCGAATAATCCCCGACTGTTACAATTAGCATCGACCCAATTTCAAATAGAGGAGACATACCTTTAGAGGAGAGGTTGCCCAGCGCAGCAGCGCTGTTTCCTTGCACCTCGATGCTCTCCGAATCGGTCAATGGGATCAAGACATCAAATACACCAAGGTTGAGAAGATGGGGTTTCAGCTCATCGCTAAGTGCCAGCACAGCGATTGCTGCAGTCATTTCAGACTGGACACTGAGAGGAACCCGTAAAACCAAGTCCTTGCATTTCTGAACGGCCCCCGCCTGGAGAACAAGCTCCTTGTTACGATCCGAGCTGGCGGCAAGATTCCGCAGCGTGGAAATGGCATGACACTGTATTTCCTCATTGTCGGTCGAGCCCAACAGATCCACCAGAGGTTTAAGGAAGCCAGCGTCGATAATTGGGGACTCGTTAAGCGGATGGATCGAGATGTTGCGAATGCATGCGACGGCGGAGAGGATCAAAGGGAGGTAAGACGATTGTAGTAGTCGCAAGAGAGGAGGGAGGCCCTTTGCGCGAACAATCTCGAGCTGGTATTTCTCATCGGAAGCGAGGTTACGCAAAGCTAGGGCAGCTTGGCATTGTACTTTGGGGGTGGATGAATCCATAAGATGGACCAAAGACTGAACAAGTCGCGATTCCGTTTGGGCAAGTCTTTTTCGATTGGATGAATCGACAGCAATGTTGCTAAGAGCGGTGGTGCAGTAGTACTGTACATCGACGTCGGGGGAGGAGAGTAGTTGAACCAAAACCGGAATGGCGCCAGCGTTGACCAGTTGTTGTCGGTTATCATCTGTATGATTAGAGACATAAACTTGGGCATTGTCAGCTCACATACCTGAGTGTGTCATGTTTAGGAGAGCTCCCGTAGCATTGCGCTGTACGCGCATGTCTTTTGATTTTGCCAGGCGAATTAATGGCCCCAAAGCGCCCGAACGGGCAATCTTGGCCTTATTCTCTTCGTGAGTTGCCAGATTGGTGATACATCCCACGGCGTTACATTGAACCTCAACGTTAGGCGACATCATCTGTCGGATTAGAGGAGCGAGTCCTCCCAGGGCGACGATCAACACCTTATTATCCGCTGCCTTCTGTCAGCAATCGAAAAGAGACCAAGGGAACGGACGGACCATTTACGGCAAGATTTCCAAGCGCAGCGCTAGCAGCGCGTTGGACCTCGATATCGGGATTCTGTAGTAAGAAAAGGATAAGTTCAAGGGTGTCTCGGTCGACTTCACGAACATCTAAACAAAACAGAGTTAGACAATGTGTGATGAACTATCAGCCCATTACATACCACGTTCCGTGATCTCTGCAAATGTCAAGCTAGCGCTCCGTTGCAAATCCACATTATCGGAGTAAACCAGAGTACTCAGCGCTCGAAGCGGTTCTCCCGAGAAGAAGTCTGTTTCGGCTCGCTGCAGACAAAGAGTTAGCGTGGCGATGACGAGGCGGAAAATTCATCCACGGACAAAGGAGTTGATGGATCAGCCAAGGGACCTTACATTTTCTAGGTAGCCCAGCAGGTCGGATACTGCTTCCCGTTCATTATCCGCCAAGGTCGTTTCATAGATTCCATCCCTCGAGCGACGTCCGATCGGGCCCAGGCAGGCAGTGATATGACACCAGCGGTCGACAGCCGACAGACATGACAGACAGGCATTTGCGATTCCAGCCATGAGTGGTCGGTTAGGTCCTGCAGGACCAGTACTCGGTCCCGCAAGTGTCGAGCTTCAGACAAAGGGGAGCAAGTAGGTGACAAGAAACCGAGAGGAGTTCGAAAAACAAACAAACCGGGGTAACAGTCAAGACGGAATAATCAAGGAGAGATTTGGACGAGGAGAGAAGCAGGAAAGGGAAGGAAGGAAGCTGAGACAAAGAGGACGGGGAGGGTTTCCATATAGTTCAAGTCAGAAAGAAAGAGAGAATGACAAGAGAATGGAGCAGTAAGTAGGTAGGTAGGTAGGTAGGAGTGGGGAACTGAACTTTGGGGGGAGGGAAGCAGGGAACACAGGAAACGTCGCGTGATAGAAGGGAAGGAACAGAGGAAGAGGAAAGTAAGAAGGTTACTTGGTAGTATGTTGGATGGAGTGAGTGAGTGACTTCCCAAGTAGAAGTAAGTAAGAAGTAGGAGAAGAGGAGGGAAGATGGGCAGGTGAGGAGGAGGAGGTTGGAGATTGAGAGAGCTTCCCCTACCAATCATTGCTTGGTGGTTACTACAGTAGGTAGACAGTACCTCCTCTACTTTTCTATTCCCTATATTTCTCTCTATTTTAATTTTTTAAATTTTATAGAAATATATATTCTATTTAATCTATTTATTTTATAATATTTTTTTACATATTATTATTCTCTCTTTGAAAGATTCCCCCAGAATGACGCAAATGATCACCAGACAATGACAAGCTACAGGCCTCATATATATACAATACAATAAATAGCTCTAGATATATAACTACTCACTATTCTTTCTAGCTACACAGGTTAATAGCTATCTATTCTATGACTTCCTACTCCGTTCAATCAGCCAATAAATACAATATTTGAAATACAATATTCTGCCTCTACCCATCTCTCTCTGTGACTCTTGTCTCTCTTCATGTCTCGCCCAGTCGCACTTGATCCAATAATCCAATAGAATCCCGGTCTGTTTCTACACAACGGCTTGGCGTGTCCATCTCTAGATTAGGGTCTTTTCCATTTCTTAGGTATACTTTATTTCTATATCGTGTATAATCTGCAAGTGACCTCCAGATTTCCAGATTCGGTGTTGTCACTCAACTGTGCTGGACAGAGGACAGAAGGGGTATTCGATCTTATTCTTTGCATACCTATATAAATAAAGAAATATATAGATAGGATAACCGTAGACGTCAGGACTAAACGGAAGTAGCTAAACAGTGGAGGTGTTCTTCCGGCATGTTTACGATCTAATGAAGATGATCGCAAACGAGTCAGTTCACGATGATTCTTACTCTTTGTCGATATGCCCCACTGCCGAACCTCAGCTGCGAACGCGCCTCGCCCTTTGTTTAAACTTTTTTGCCCTGTTTTCTTCTTTAATCTCCCCCTTCGGTTCTTTTTCTGTTCTTCTTCTACTCAACTGCAGTCTCTCTTCTCTCGTCCTCCTCCCCTGCCTGGTGTACCTCTTTCTCCTATTCAATTCTTGCTAAATCCTTGCCGAGATGGTTCTGGATTAGACTACAGGTTCGATCTCGATCAGATCCACTTGCCGCTGCAGAATTGTCTTGTTTTCCGATTGTCGGGCTGACTACAGATCCCGATATAAACAAAAACAAAATAAAAAAAAAAATACTGGTTGGATAAAAATACAGGGATATTAGGAAGGATATACGAGAGAAGGACTAGGGAACTGATTGAATTATTGGGAAAGTGGCTTAATACCTACTGGCTGACTGGTTACTGTCCATTCAACTCAACTCCCTCACAATGAGTCCAACCGCCTCCGCCTCCGCCTCGAGCCTTCCGCCCGAGTCTCGCCCAGGAAGTTCCCTAAGGCGTCTTGGTCAGCTGCGCTCCAACTCCCAAACCTATCTCTCTCCGCATTCGAATCCCAATCACTCCTCTTCTTCCTCCCAACGCTCGGCTCGCAATCCTCTCTCTCGTTCCCCTTGGTTTTCTTCCTCTCAGTCCGCTCACAACGATCTCTCATCCGTCGGCGCTAGTCTTCCGGTCCCATGCGGTCAGACTGATCAGACTTCCTTCATCTCCCGCTATAGACAAGCCTTCTTTGGCTGTTATCGTGACGTAGGAGTCGACTTGCGGGCTTCTTCTCCTGACTCGTTAGTGTCCGTTTCGGATGATTCTGAAAGTGAAGAACAAGCCCAAGGGAATATGGCGAGATTAAGAAGGTCACGAACACCCTCCGAAACCCCTTCCCACACCCCCGATTTATCCCTTCGCCCCGAAACCCAAGACCCTGCCGATCAACCAGGTAGACTATCATCAAGCCGACCGAGGTCTTCTACCTACGCCAACGGCCAACCTACTCCCTCTGATCCCCATCCCCCTGCGGAGAATACTCTTGATTCCGACACTCCTGCGACCGCCGACCCTTCTACTGAGAATCCTACACCTGAAAATTCATCCACCTCGAATCCGAAACAGAAAGCCACCATCCGTTTTTATCCCCACCATGATTTCCACCGCAATAATCGACCGTCTTTACATTTCATGCCCATTTCCCGCACTCTACCGTCCACGAGTTCAGTGATTCGTGTGGGGCGATACTCGGAGAGAGATGGGGTGCCTGTTGCAAACCCAGGAGGACCGTCCGATGCCCCGGTTGGTTTCAAGTCAAAGGTAGTGAGTCGACGGCACTGCGAGTTCGTATATGTGAATGGCACCTGGCACGTTAAGGATGTGGGGAGCTCGTCCGGAACGTTTCTGAACCATATGCGGCTTAGCCAGCCAACCATGGTGTCAAGGTTATATCCCATCAAGGATGGCGATATTGTACAATTGGGCATCGATTTTAGGGGAGGAGAGGAAATGATTTTCCGATGTGTTCGCATGCGGATCGAGTGTAATCGGGCCTGGCAGCAACGGCCCAATGAGTTCAAGTATGTTGATCTCGTCGTGTGCTCCCATTTCCTGTGGTCGGAACTGACAAATTTAGTAAAAACACGGAGAGCCTTATAAAGAATCTTGGGAAGGGTGAAACTGCAGATTATTCTGGCTGTCGCGAATGCTCGATTTGCCTTGGATCGGTTTTGGTATGTTTTTACTATATCCCCGGAGATTCACTGCTAACTGGACCACAGAGACCGTATCAGTGCCTCTTCATGGCTGCATGTGCTCATGTGTGGCACTACAAATGCGTCAGTCCTTTGATACATGGCCCCGAATATCCTATGTTTCAATGTCCCAACTGCCGTGCGTATACGGATTTAAGTGCCGAGGTGGACGACTCTCCTGATTTCGATGATACCGAGCAGAAGGAATCTATACCAGAAGTGCAGATGACGCCGGAGGAACGTTGCTCTGAATCAGAGGAACCTCGAGCTGAACTTGAACAACCTGAACAGGGTGAACCGGAAGGGCGGGAGTCTAGAGCAACGCAGTCTGGAGAAGAGACCTCTCGATCTGACGACGCACTTCAAGTCGAAGAAACACCTCAAGCTGAACATGAAGCATCTGATCAAAACGCACTACATATATCCACAGAGGAAAATAGACCTGAAAACCGGTCGCCCGAATCAACAGATAATGCGTCGGATAGCTCTAAAGAGCAGGCGTCCCAAGGAGCAACCCCAGCATCGCCGCAGCCTCTAGCAGACGTACCGTTTTCGGAACTTCCTCTCCATCTTGATCGTCTTACCAGTCCTAGCCTCGAAGAAGCCCTTGCCATCAACTTTGACAATTTGGGCGTGCGGGATAGCCTTCTATTTAGGACCGACGCGGAGGGAACTCGGAGTCCCTCTTCAGGACCTACAACGAATGGCAGCTTCATCAATGGTGAAAACCATACACGTGGATGGCAGTCTATGAATCCCTTGATATCTGCTCGCGTGGAATCGGACACACCTGTCCGCTCGGGATCAGCCGACGACGTTTTGACACCACGAAATGAATCTGGACCGTTGGCATTAGACGGTCGAGCTGGAGTGCAGTGAGCTATCCACACTATACAGTCACTCGCTGGGGACATATTTCCTTTATCTCTTTCCTAATTGCATCTGAGCCATTATTTTCATTCTCTTCTTGATTCTATTTCTTTGGATCCCCATTTGTCAATTTGTCCTGGTTGCCAAAACCAACAGGGCAACTGACGCATTACCGGCGTTTCGAAGGGCATCCAGCATCTATACCCATTGCGCATCACCAGTTCCTCGGTCTCAATAATTTACAAACTCAGTCTATTCTGTGGAATGGTTCATGCCATCCCTTCTATCTTCCAGGCTAGGTTTGGCGTTAAGACTGCAGGTGATGCATTGGATAATGATCGCTAAGACTGCTACGAATTTCTTTGAGTGGTTGCGTTGCATGTGCTGGCGAATGTGTATATGAAGCTATTTAAATTCTAATCTTGGTAAATATTTAAATATCTATGGTCATGATGTCTCTCGTATACTTGATTGGATGGGAACCTTGTAGTTAATAATGTACCTAGTCTGACGTGGGCCAGGATAATAAGTAGGTCAGTTGATGTGTACCTAGGTATATCGTCTCGTAGATTGTCAAGGTTCCCCCGCTTATACTTTGGTCTTTGTTTGATTTCATCTAGGCTCATTGTCTCAAGATGTTCCGACATAACGCCTAGCCATCCCATCCATCCCATTCCATTCCATTCTCATCAACAATAGTTTACAACATTTATTCAAGTCGATAGTATATAAATGCAATGAGACAATCATCCACCCCACCAACACCATAGCTGTGCATTACAAGATCTGCTAAATCCTCATTAGCGAATGTCACATAATTGGAGAGGGCCAACTTACTATACTTAATTATAACAACTCAATGCGGGGAAGACCTCAAGCCAGCTTGGTCCCTTCCCCAGACTACAAATAAGCCCACAAATGCCAGTCCATCACAAAGGCACCTCAAGCTCAAGGACCTCATCCAAAATCGAATCAGGAGTAACATGCTTCAAAACCCTAGCCACAGCTTTGATGTCGCTACCATACTGCAAGCTACGATCATCCTCTGGCTTAGCAAGAATAATTCTATGACGGAAGACCTTCCTCGCGGCTAATTTCACGAGTGAAGGTGTGAGAAAATCAAGGCCGTGCAATGGGGCTAGCAGTCTGTTGGTTGGTTTGTTAATTTAATTTTCCTTGCGGGCTAGGGGAGGGATTGCCGGCAATAAGGGGCATACCGTGAAAATTTCTGAAAATGCCCATTAGCTTTAGAAGTTATCCCGCCTGCTACAGCGCGGTTTAATCGGAGGAACATTACGATGTCTTGGATGTAGCGGGATACTTCGGCGTTGATGTTTATTGATTTGGTTTCGTTGCTGAAGCTCGCTAGGGCCTGGCGCAATGGTTAGATGGTTTCGAAGGATATTAAAGCAGGATATAGATGAGTATACCTCAGCATTAACTTTGGGGTATTTCTTCTTATGCACAATAGACGATCCTGACTGTCCGTCGGATAGCCAGTCGTTTCCTTCTTCCAGGTAGGCGAATCCATCGTTTGGATCGTGGAAGTGGGAGATAAAAAGGTGATCGTTCTGTACTTCGTAAGCCTAAATTCAGAGGATATGCTGGATGACTTACCAGATGGGGATTCAGTCTGGGATGAAGCTGGTCGGAATTGCGCGCAACTACGGAAATGAAGAGGAATTGTTCAGGAGTAGTAAGTGAGATAGATTGAGTGGTCAGTTTTCTCGATCGTATTAACTTTCAATTGTTAGTATGCTGACAGATATGCATAGGATAACTTACCTCTAGCGTTTGGAGTTGGATGTAGTCGTTGACATGGTTGAAGTTTTTGGCGATTACCACGTTCAAGGTGGTTTGATCAGATGATCCATTGCGATTGATGGATTCTTGTGCGGTTTGGAATCGAGAAAGGTCAATTAGCTAGTCAGTTAGTGACTATTTACAGCATATGAAGGGGATATCGCCTACGGAATCGGTAGGAGGTGGTGTTAAGGGAGGATGACTTCGGGTATCTAGGATCTCTTTGTAGAAGCTATCCAAAGACGTAGCAGGGGAGCAATTTAAGATCGTATAAGACAGATCAAATGTATTTGAAGATATCTGAAGACGTCAGTAGCTGTTCTTCCTAATCAACTGTGAAATTTACCAAGGCAAGCTCTTTCGCGACGTCATTGATAGCGTCTTCTGTTGTCTCGATGAGACAATGCTCATGAGCGCCAAGAGAGAGGAGTAGAGCAACTTCAAGACTTGACAACTCCGGAGCTAGATCTGCTATACTCAAAGGCTCCATGTTGTTGCTCTCGTGTAGAAAGAAGAGAAATGCATACTTAAATTACCGTTTGTTACGGAAGTTCCTGCCTAAAACGGATTAGCGCCCATGTGAGCTCCAACATCACCCCAAACTGCCTCCAACTATTTACCAGATCTCCATTTATTCCAGCATCATAATTGAATATTATGACATACTCCTAATATGGCCGCATCCAATCCACTGGCTAATTGGGAGAAAGTGGGGGATAGTTTTTATAGAAAAATCCCAGTGTACGACGCCATATTTGATGAAGATGTCGAATTAGAAAACTACATCGTTGCTGGTGCTCCTTATGGTGGAGCTATTGGTATGTTGATGTTGTGATATTATTATCATGATGCTGATAATATAGCCCTGCTTCGTGATGAAAGCAAACTATACAGATATCAGGCTTCCCCTTCTAGCAGGTCTAATATTGACATCTATTCCTGTTCAGGAAAATGCATTAGTCGGATCAATGTAAGTTTAACCCCCTTAGTAATGTATATGGCTGACTATGTAGTGGGAACGTGGTGCTGTTCGTGGCCTTGGATGGTCTGACAAAGAAGAGTTATTGGTAGTCAGCGAAGACGGTACTGTGTGCCGGTATTTTGGGTTACATGGTGATTTTACTTCATTTTCTTTAGGAAACGTATGCCATTCCCCTAGAATACCTAGGTATGTACTCAGCTAATGTTTACAGGGAGCCGAAGAATACGGCGTGAGAGATTGCCGATTCTGGTCATCTGGTTTTGTTGCATTGCTTTCCAACAACCAGCTAATTGCAGTGTCAAAATATGATGAGCCGCGTCCTAAACTCCTTGCTCCATCTCCAGAAGGAGAAGTCTCCTCTTGGTCTCTGATACCGCCCACTTATACACTATCCCGCTCCGTGGAAGTGCTTCTGGCAGTCGACAAGACTGTATATCTGATTGACCCTAGCGAAGCAGAAGACAAGGTTCTCCAGAATGGTCCTTTTAAACATGTTAGCGTGTCTCCAACCGGCAGGTTTGTGGCGCTTTTTACCGGGGAAGGGAGAATATGGGTGGTGAGCAGTGACTTTCAAAGCAAATTCAGTGAATATGATCCCAAAGTCAGGACACCTCCAAGGTCAGTGGAATGGTGTGGCGATGATGCTGTCATTCTTGCATGGGAGGATGAGATTCATCTTGTTGGGCCCAATGGTGTTGCTACGAGGTATTTCTATGATGGACGTGTCCATGTGATCCCTGAGCTTGATGGGGTGCGACTACTTACAAACGACACATGCGAGTTTTTACACAAAGTTGCTAGTAAGTATTCCGATCAAGTTATCGAGTCCAACTAACTTTTCAGGTGGGACGGAGGAGATATTCCGAATTGGATCAACATCGCCCGCTTCAGTTCTCTTAGACTCAGTCGATCTACTAGAAAAGAAGTCTCCGAAGGCTGACGAGAACATCCAGCATATTCGTCCCAGCCTACCCGAGGCTGTGGATACATGTGTGAAAGCTGCTGGTCATGAGTTTGACATCTACTGGCAAAAAAGGCTATTGAAAGCCGCCTCCTTTGGCAAAGCCGTGTTGGATTTATATAACAGTGATGATTTCGTCGAGATGACAGAAAAGCTCCGTGTTTTGAAAGCAATCAGGGATTATCAGGTCGGGTTGCCTATTTCTTACGAACAGTTCATACGCCTCACTCCGGAGAAGCTCATCGAGCGTCTTGTAAATAGGCATGAATACCTCCTTGCCATTCGAATTTCCGAATATCTCCAAATCCCGGCCGACAAAGTTTACGTCCATTGGGCGAGTCAGAAAGTGAAAGTGTCCAATGTTGATGATGAAGCTGTCTGTAAGCTCATCGTGCAGAGACTAGATGGAAAGCCTGGGATATCTTTTGAATTGATCGCACAAGCTGCATTCGATGAGGGTCGTTCCCGTCTGGCAACTCAGTTGCTCAACCACGAACCGCGAGCGGGAAAGCAGGTCCCATTGCTGCTGAGCATGGAAGAAGACGAAATCGCCCTGGACAAAGCTATTGAGAGCGGTGACGATGACCTTGTGTACTATGTGCTTTTGCACCTGAAACGGAAGCTCCCTCTTGCAAGCTTCTTCAGGATGATCAATACTAGGCCAATGGCCTCTGCACTTGTGGAAACATCTGCACAAGGCCATGATACTGAGTTGCTGAAGGACTTATTCTATCAGGATGATCGTCCTATTGATGGGTCGAACGTTCTACTCTCAGAAGCATTAAGTGAAACCGACCTACAACGAAAACCCGAGAAGCTTCACCTTGCATCTCGCCTACTTTCAGACTCTAAAGACCCTACAGTGGTTTTACAGCAGAAGATGCTCTCTGAAGCCTCACATCTGCTCAAAGTCCAAGAAAGTCTGGACAAGGACATTGCAGATCGGACCGAATTCCTGGGTCTAAGCTTAAACGAAACAGTCTACAGATTAGTCAAAACAGGATACGGTAAGAGAGCGCTGAAGATTCAGAGTGAATTCAAAATGCCAGAAAAGACTTTCTGGTGGCTAAGACTGCGGGCGTTGGTTGCCAAACGTGACTGGGGAGAATTGGAAGAAATCAGCAAGAACAAAAAGTCTCCCGTAGGATGGGAGGTGAGTATTCACCCTCTGGACCAGTCAACTAGCTAACAGAAATAGCCCTTCTATAATGAAATCTTAGGTGCTGGGAACACTAAGCTTGCGTCTGTGTTTGTTCCCAAATGCACCAATTTACCTGTCGACACCAGAATTGAGATGTGGGTGAAGTGTGGAATGATTGTGAAGGCTGGAGAGGAAGCCCTCAAGACCAAAGACGTGAACACCCTTGAGCTCCTTCGAGCAAGAGCTTCAGGACCGGCAGTTGCTCAGATTGAACGGATGATCAACCAGCTTAGACCAAGAAGATAGTGGTCAATATCTGCTATGAAATATCTCATGTGATCTCATCGTCTTCGTCGACGGGCGCATGCTCCTCCACGGGTTTCTGGGCTAGTTGATCTGGTAGTGGTGCTGCTGGTTTAGTCGAGTTCGACGCGGGTGCAGTAGAATCATCAACCATCGCATCGTCGCCATCATTAGGTGTATCATCATCGGATTGCTCCTGGAGGAGTGCGAATTTCGACTTGTTGCTTTTGTTCAGATCGTCCCAATCGGCCTGGTCATATTAGAACATCAAACCAATACCATGGCACCTTAACATACCCTACGCGCTTTGACATTTTTGCCCCGTTTGACACTTCCAGCGACCTTCACTTCTAGTTGATCCATAACAATTTCTGCTCTTTCCAACCCCTTCTGCTGTCTCAGGCGTTGTGCTCTCGTTTTAGCTTTTGGCTTAGATTGTTTCTTAGTCACGCCGGCATTGGCCCGATCAGCCAGGATGGAGTCTCGCAGTACATTATCCTCCTCGACTCGGGGTAGCGAAGTCAAAGATTTGTCGAGGTCTAGACTCGGAGAAGCCGCTCGTCTGGCGGCACGAGAACGGGCAGAATTGGCTGTATTGATGTTAGATATGAATTGCATTCATATAGTTTTGAAACTTACACTTTGATTTCGCCATAATGTTAAATGAAGCTAGACGGGATTATACAAACAGAGAAAAATCTTTTGTGGAGATACTTTTGAGATTGCTATCGATAACTTCGGCTGCGCACAGAGACCAAAAACGCAACGGGGAATCTATTGGACCAGTCCGCCATTCCATCTTCATACCTCTCCTCGCGCCCATGAATACCAGGGTATTGCCTCTCTGTGGTGGCTTGCAGCATTCACCCACCGGCCAGCCATGAACACTCGAATAGGAGGCCTGGATGCTTTCTCTCACTATCGTTTGAGCGAGTCGAAAACCACTTACTATGATGCAGTCTTTCACCATCTACAATCCGATCAAGCTCTAGCATACATCGTTGCGACAGTTATATTCGCATACACCGTCCTGGCCTATTTTGGATTTATCAATTTCTCACTCCTTCAACCATTCTGGAACATCGTTGTCTACTTGACTCCGTCACGGATAGTTGTCGCGTTGGACTCGAAGACTGCCGGGCTGGACTCCACGGATAAGAGGCTTCTTTCGATGAATTTTCAATCGAAAAGTGAAGCCATGCAGCGGATACTCGGTGTCGATAATTCCTCTTTTTCCTTTTTCCCTCGGTCGACGACGTTTTCGGGGTTTGGGAACGCGCTTCTGGGGAATAAGGATAATGTTCCGCCGGGGTTAGGGAACTGGGATAACTCTTGTTATCAGAATAGTATTATTCAGGGACTGGCGTCGCTGAAGTCTTTGTCGTCTTTTTTGGAGAGGAATATTGATAAACTAGGAGAGAAGGGATTGTTTTCGACGCACCAGGTTTTGAAGGGGGTTATCGAACAGCTGAACAGCCCGTCGAGTTATGGACAGAGATTGTGGACGCCTCCAAGTTTGAAATCGATGAGCAGCTGGCAGCAGCAGGATGCCCAGGAGTACTTCTCCAAAGTTGTGGACCAGCTAGATCACGAGATACAACTGGCTTCGAGGAAGCAGACGAGGAATCTAGGCTTGAAAATCGCCGGGCCAGAGGAACATGTCGTTGGGGCTACGCCAACGTCGAATGCGATTGACGAGAGACTCCGGCCTGAAATCGCGGAGAACCCTTCGTTCCGCAATCCGCTTGAAGGACTACTTGCGCAGAGGGTTGGTTGCATGCAATGTGGGTATACGGAAGGACTGTCGCTTATCCCCTTCAATTGTCTTACGGTGCCACTCGGTGCGAAATATGAGCATGACATTCAGGAATGCTTGGATCAATACATGAATTTGGAACCCATTGAGGGTGTTGAATGTGCGAAATGCACATTGTTACATGCGCGAGGGCAACTTCGCAATCTACTGCAACAACTAGAAGACGATAAGAATATCCCGGCCAGTCCAGAAACACCAGACTTGTCTAGTGCATTGAGGAGTTCTGCACAAGAGCGCCTCCAAGCCGTCGAGGATGCGCTTGAGGAAGGCGACTTTTCCGAACAGACTCTATCTAAGAAATGCCACATACCGTCCAAAAACCGTATCTCCACAACCAAGTCCCGACAGGCTGTCATCGCACGCAGCCCAAAGTGCCTAGCGATTCACGTCAACCGAAGTCTGTTCGACGAATACACAGGAATGCTACGGAAAAATTACGCAGCAGTCCGATTCCCGAAGGACCTCGATTTAAACGAGTGGTGCCTAGGAACGAGGTCAGCAGGGGAGAAAAATAGATCCCTTGAACAATGGGGCATCGATCCGAAAGAATCAATGCTCCCTCAACCCGGCGCAATGGTCGATGTTCACGGCCGCTACTACGAATTGCGCTCGATAATAACACACTACGGACGACACGAGAACGGCCATTATATCTGTTACAGGAAGTACCCGACAGAAATCTTCCCGGCTCATGTACCGGAATCGGTGCAAGAGGCTGATGGGGAGAAAGACAAGCCCGAACGTTGGTACCGGCTGAGTGATGACGATGTACAGATGGTCAGTGAGGCCAATGCAATGTCTCAAGGCGGAGTTTTTATGCTATTCTACGAGGCTGTTGATTCGCCTCCTTTGACGAATACCGGGCTGGAAGATGACCAGTCATTTGTGGAGACTGAGAAGGTAGACTCGAGTTCGAGCTTCGCTACAGAGAGTATGTCTACTGCATCTGGAGCTACAGATGGGTATGCGTCGAATACCTCGCAAGCTACCAGCATATCGACTTCCGAGAGAGTCGAGTCGACGATAAAGGAAGAGCCTCCTATTAAAGAGGAGCCACGAATGGAAGAACAACCCATCAAAGAAGAACCAGCTTTGGACGCATAACAGACTGGTGACCTTATGATCCCCCTCCCTTATACACACATGTCACCCGCATCTTGTATATCACCATTTCTTGATACCCGAACTTCATATCATCCATCAGATGGCGTTAGTGAGTGTCGATTGATTGCATGACATTTGCATTGTATGACTGAAAATTGGCGTTATTCGTTATTGGCGTTGGTTAGTGAGGCTATTCTTCAATAGCCCATTCATCTATCTGTATAGGAATGATACATCAGTTCTAATCCTCCATAATACCAAACTCCACCCAATAAACCCAAGCCCAAACACCATGCTCAACGTAAAAGGATCAAATAAAGACAGGAAGTGAGATCGATCAACCAATCAATCCACCAATCACTAAGTCCCATTCACAACACCATGGCCACGATACCCCCATACTCATTCCCACCCCAGAATAGACCATTACCACGGTTACCAACGCGATTCAAGCCCAGAGGCTCAGGCACTTTGGAGTAATTGCAAGGACGGAAAGTCGGGACTTTATGAACGGTCTCGGCAATTGCAGATGGATCGCCATTTTCCGAAGCAAAACAACCTCCATACATATACGATGAACCCCTCGGCGGCGACAGCAGTTTGGTTGCCAGCGAAACGATATTTCTTTGGACCAAGAATCCAAATCCAAATCAGAAAACCCCCGCCCTAGAAAGAACATCCCTAAACTGCTCAACAGTAACACCCGCAGCAACGCCCTCACCCCCATTCGCTTCAAGGATCATGTCCCTAAGCAAGTCATCTCCAACCTCATCTTCTTTCAACTCCCTCGCGATCCGCCTCAGATGATTCAATGTAATCGGTCCATTAGAACCGCGCGTAAACAACCGGAACGCAACATCGACCTCTTCATCAGGGAGATCCTCATCGCCGCGCGAATGGAGTTTCGCGGCTGCGGCTGCAAGGAACGGGGCGTAGGGTGCGTAGCCGGTGTTTGTTGGGTCGATGGCTGAGAGGATGGTGGGGAGTTCGGTTGCGTCTGTTGGAGGGAGTGCTAGCGCGCTATTCAAGTCATTTGTTAGTATAAGTACCTCTTTACAGTCCGACTTCTACAAGGCGAACAGGTAGAGGAAGCATACACAAGAGCCTTCCTGACATCTTCCCTTGGAATAACCCCCTCTTTTTCCTGGGGAAAATCAGGATGCGATACAGAGAAGAGGCTGAAGACTTCTTTGATTTCGGCTTCTTGGTCTGCGGTTAGGGCGTTTTCTTTTGCGAGTTTGGATTGGCGTTTTTTGGGGGCGGAGGGGGTTGTTGTTGATTGTGCGGAGCGCC
>MVGC01000479.1:0-17574 GCA_003589665.1 Aspergillus sclerotialis | reverse complement strand
AGGGTGAGTTGGGCTGTAGTGGTGTGATGGGAGGCGAGGAGTAAGAGAGGGATGGTGTTTGGTGTTTGGTGCTAGGAGTTCAATGTGGTTATTCTACTCTTACATCCATCTATATGTTGTATGTATTTTACTTTGTTTTGGGGTTGGATGGAGTTATGGACTTACTTTTATTTACTTACTGGTTGAATTGTCAATGGAGGTGGTTCTATTTAGGTATTCCTATATCCCTTAAAGCAGATATCAAGTCATCCATTCGGTAGGTAGCATTGCTGATATTGGGAAATTTTTCACAATGTCTACGCTGCTAGTCCTGGACAGGATGGTGAGCACACAATGTGTGCCAGTGCCTTTTAAAGACTACAGAGCTATCCAAAAAGCCGAAAGCAAGTCTCAAGTGCTCTTCATGTTCATCTCTTAAGTTGTATGTACCTGCTACGCTAATCTGGCATTTCAATACGAGTGAACTTCGACTGGTCTATAACCTGCAGCCACTCTAACTTATAGTCTATATATACCGCTTAAATCTTGTAAGATGCCAGATATTGACCCCTTACAATGTATCTTGTCCCGTTACGCCACAAACTCAAATGGACAGTTTATTTACTTGATGGACCTGAAGATAAACATAGAGAGACAGGGATAATCTGACCATTTCTTGAATTAGCTCATTCGAGAATCCGGGTACTGGCGCGTTAGCTCACACTCCTTTGGAATACTTTGTTTTCATCATGGTATGTATGTGTTGATACCGACTAGCCCTACAACGGATATTTATGTCTAGACATGAAGTTAGGGCTACGACTAGGCGAAGGGATCGGATTTACTCAACTTCTTTGTACAGGGCTATAGTTATATGGAAAATATATGTAGATTTAGTGTAGCGTAGGAGGAGGTTAGACGTTGATAGGGGATCTCAACGATAATACACTCCACCAGCCAGAACGCTATTAGCCCTCCATACGGTGTTCCAGTGTTGATTTCTCTAAGATTCGGGTATCGAGCATGTACTCCAAATCTCAGGATCAGAATCAAACACCGTGTTGTTCAGGTTGAGGAAATACATTCTAGGCATCTTCTATTAGGGGGATTGTTGTCTAGTTATAGTAATGTGATGATATATGGAAGCTAGGTAGGATCAATCGACAAGTGGGTATTTAGGGCAGAGTTCATCTGAGCATTCATGTAAAAAGGTTGGTTTATCACGATCCTGTTTATTCGACTGGATTTTTTTTCTATACCGGGTGCGGCCAAGTACATCTACCTGCTCTGGGCTGCCAGACCAGACTTATTCCTGATTACACCCGGATTGCTGCCACGATCCTGAGTAATCGCGGTGCGAAAGGATGTACTGAACTAATCTTATAGTATACTGTCATTTATGTTTATCTTGCCCAACCAGTCAAGACGAGCCCGGTCCATTCCTGTCACATCAATTCGATACCATCCCACCCATCCCAATCAAAGGACCTAAATAACTCCAGATCAATCAACCCGTCCACCGTCAGCAAATCACCAAACCATCGGACACAACTCCTCCAGCTCTTCAAAGGTGACATCCATCTTAAGCCCAGATCCAGGGTTCCCCTCCTGTGGAGCTTCTCCATCCCCATCGCCATTGCCATCCACATCAGGACCCATACCCACACCAACACCCACATTCCTAAAGGTTGACAATCCAGAAACAGAGATAGTCGCATCATTGCTACCAGATGAAGGAGTGGGAATAAGCGAAGCACCGGAGACCGGGCCACTAGAACGAGGGGTAGGACCAGAACCAAGGAACTGAGTTTCTGCCGACGAGGAGGTAGTAAGGATTGCGCAGCTTCCAGAGCTATCTGGGGTGAGTATATTTGTATTCGTGTTTCCTCTGAAGGAGTGGACGGGTGTATATGAAGGCGTCTGAGTAAGGTAATAAGAATCTTCTGCTTTAGTGACGACTTCGTCGAGAAACTCGCCCGTCTCGACAACCTGCGCAGCGGCTATCTTCGCATCTTGCACTTGTTCTGCGAACTTTTTGCGAAATGGCTCATCTATGAGTTTGTCCTTTGACGGCTGCCGATACCATCCATACCATAGGTCTGGATCGTTGGCTTGGGGGTTTGTCTTTGGGTCAACGGATAGCTTCAAGTTGCGAGGTTGGGACGGTTTCTGAGGGGGATGAGCTTTTAGTTCAGCTTTGAGGGTTGCAATGAATGATTCTGGGAGCTGAGTTTGTCGAGCACTGGACTTGGGAGTAGGAGTAACAGATCCTTTATCATGAGCTGCTGATTCTTTAAGAGGAGAGAGGGTATCTGGTTTCGTTTAAGCTTCAACATGTATGTTTGTTTGTATTTACCACGCATAGATCCGAGAAGCACAAACCTTCATTTCCATCTTCATCACCCTCGTCAAAATCAACCCACCCCTCCCCTGCCAACGGCGACGAAACCTCAGGACTATGTCCCAGTGCCGACTGCGTCGTCCCAGACTTCGAAGACTTCCGTCTCATAACGACGGGCCGTCGACGGGTATTCTTCGACATAGTCGTCGCGACAAACACCGTCTGTGACTGCGGCTTCTTCGCCTTTGCGGTTACCATGTCGCCCCCAGCCATTGTTGGCGCGGATGTAGGAACCGGGGTTGGCGGGTTAGACGGGTTTCTGGTGAAGCTTTCCCCTTCGGGATTGGTAAGGAGTAGCCGGGTTGTTTTTTGGAGGTCGCCTTGGGAGGAGGTTGATTTTGGTTTTTTGAGAATTGGTGCGAGGGGAGGATGGTTGGATTTCTTGTTATCTTTCTCTTATCTCTATCGTTGTCTGGGGTTGTGGGGATTTTTAGTGGAGTGGGTTTGTCGATCTGGTTTCAAGGTAAGTAGGTGAGGGAAAGAAATGTGGTAGGTAGAAAGAGAAAGATAGACCCTCTCCAAACCTGGCAGCAAACCTACCCTCAGGCCCCCCAGCCCCAATCCCTCCGCAGATGCCTCCCCCTCAATCCCCCGAAACAACCGGGCAAGCATACTCCCACTCATCGTCGCCAGAAGAACCTCGCTCCCCCATATCCTCCAAAAGAAGTTCTCCAGTCTGTGTCCGGTGACCCCGGTATGGATATCCGGGTTTGTATTATACACTTCTCACTCAGTCAGACAGATGCTTCTTTACAACGGAGAAAATGAGCCCACCTCTCCATAACTGAGCAATATCCCCAACCTCGACCCCGTCCAAACCATCCAGGTTCGAGGGTAAACTGTCGGTTGTGGTTATTAGGCCTTCGGGGAGGGATTTCATTTTCTTGATCTGATCTATCTGATCCGATAGATAAACTGGGTGGCTATGGTCGAGGTAGGTAGGTACTACATGGCCGAGGCGAACTGACAGTACAAGACGGGCTAAGAGGGAATATTACAAGTCATGATGCTAGCTGAAGGAACAGGAGGAATAGAACAAATCAATCAATCAATAAACGGGATCATACAGGAGCCAAACCGGAGAAGAAAGGGGCAAGACAGGGGAACAAAGAAAAGCGTCCGTTAGTCAGTAGTAATAAGCAGACGAGAGAGAGTCTATGCTCGGAATCGTTTGAAATAGTTTCAACGCGGGCCGGAAAGCGAGGAACGAAGCTAAGGAGGTCATCTGAAGCGATGCTTAGCTACCTGCCGAATCCAGAGGGCGTCGGTGTTACGGACGGAGTCCAGACTGGATCCACATGGAGCTGGGGGAATCAAGTGACGGATGGAATATTGGCTTGGCTTTGATCCATGTTCCTTGTAGACAGACTGACAGACAGGAAGAGAAAGAGAGAGAGACAGAGACAGAAGGGAATAGACTATTGATTCATCACGAGATCATTTGCTCAGCTGATCACTTGCATTGGATTATGATTATGTAACTGCTTATAGCTGCCCTAACAATGAATGACATCAATATAAGAAATGATCATGTCTATCTCATCGACTTTTGTACAGAACATAAAATAGAAAACACTCCAGTCCAGCCAGATTATTAAGTAGGGAAGAGCCAAATAAAACACGACATGCTAAACGTAACTCCGCTCTATATGAAGCACGATCAACAACTCGGATAGCTTCCGAAGAAAAGAATAAGAATTTAGTCATAAGTCGTGAGACTAAGTCAACGTGTATCCTCCGTCAACTCGGAGATCAGCTCCTGTAATGTACCTAGAGGCATCACTGAGCAAGAACGTAACAGCCCCCATGAGATCTTCGGGTGTCCCCATCTTTCCCGCAGGAATGAGGGAAATCCACTTATCTCTCAGCTCGGGGTTCTCGTCTAAGATCTTGCGGGTTCTGATAAGATCCAGTAAGCATCCATTCATCCATCCATGCTAGGAAAAAACTTACAAAGCGGTAAGCATATACCCCGGACTGATCGTATTCACTCGAATCTCATGACCAGCCCATTCAACCGCAAGAGACGAAGCCAGATGTCTCACCGCCGCCTTGGCCGCATTATACGGGGCCTGGGGTTGCGGAACATTAACGATCGCTCCAGACATACTACCGATCAGGACCATATTCCCAGGAGACTTCCGCTCCATCAGATGTCTTGCGACGGCGGTCGCGAAAAGATATGTTCCATCCACATTCACACCCCACAGCTTCTGCATCCGATCATACGGGTAGGAGATGGCGTCGAAGTTCTCGGTGAATCCGGCCGAGGTAACCAGGTTGTCGATTTTTCCGTGCTGTTTGATGACTTCGCCAACGGCTTCGTTGACCGAGTCTGGGTTTGATACGTCGGAGTAATGGGCAGTGACACGGGGTAACCTGACGAATTAGCATTGCCTGGTAATGAAGAGAGAAAGACATACTGCTCGAGTCCTGGATTCTCCTTCTTAAACTGCTCAACCAGCTTCCTCGCCTGATCTTCAGCTTCCTCCTCTACTCTCGTCAGCAACCCAATTGACAAAATAAACAAAGAAACCTACTATTCAAATCAACAATGGCAAGATCGGACCCAGACGCAACAAGCGCCTGAGCCATAACTAGCCCCAATCCACGCGCACCCCCCGTAACCAAACTGACCTTATTCTCGAGGGAAAACAACGCAAGAGTCCGCTTAAAGTGCATCCCGCCGCGACCTTGGACGACCGGGGAGCGAGGCATATTCTTATCGTCCGGGTACTCGATTTGCAGGGTGTCGTCTGTACGAGCAAACTTCCCTTCCTGCTCGCCGGCTGCACCTTCGGGAGCTTTGGTCGTTGCACTTAGGAGGTGGTCTTTTTTGGCGAGCTCAGCTTCGGCCTTCCTAACTCGTTCTTCGAGGTTGTCTTTCTCGGAGTCGTCGTCGTGGCGGTTTTGGCGGGGGATTGTGATTGTGAGAGGGCGGGTGATTGTCTTTGGTAGGGATCGTGTGGGAGGGTCAATGTTGTTGGGCGGGGGGTGTGTGATGCTGCCCTTATGGCATGGCGGATGAATGTCGGTTTGAGCATTTTGAGTATGAGTGAGCGACTAGGAATTAAGAAGGAAGAGGAGGGAAGAAAAACAGATGAAGTATAAAACCAGTATGTAAACAAACAAAGGAGAAAGAGGGGAGAGGAAGGAAGAAACTTCGCATGACAGGAGGAACAGAAGTCCTTAAGAATGGGATGAATCGAGACCAAGACCGAGTAAAGAGGAAAAGGGCGACATGATGGCCATTGAAAAGAAAGTGTTGTTGTCCTCTGATGTCAAGTTCTGGGCTTCATCCGCCAGTTCCAGCATCCCTGCCTTTTTGCCGCCGCGTGACTGGCTCAAGTTTTGCGATGTTCATGTTGGATACGTTTTTGGGTTCTTCTGGTCTTTTAGGATTGAGTTGGAATTGTTAATTGTACTCAGAGTCAGTCAAGCAACAGGTTCTACCGATCATCTCTGTTGTCTGGTTAGTACTGTATCAACATCAAATTGACAGCCCTAACAGCCCTAACTAGCTTAGGGTTTGGCATGGAGGATCAATCAGTTCTCAGCCTTCGTCTTGCAGGCTTGCCATTTCTGAGGTTGTCTGTCTCAGTCTATTTTTATCCTTGTCTATGGAGGATTTCAATTATCTCCTCGCATTGGCAATATTTGCCACATCCAATCCAAGAATGGACATGATATGCTCATTCCATCCCCAGTTTCCACTTTCCCCCGCCCCCCGATCTTCTCCACCGTGGCTTACCATGGTTTTGGAATAAGTAGACACTAAATGATACAGGTTACATTAATTTGTCTATTGTTTATTCAATTCAAAATCTGATGATCAGTTGAGATCTTCCTACTTCGCCTCCAACAGTCTAGGCCTTCCCCTACTCACCGCCCTCTCCTGCGAATTCCACCAGGGGCGTTCCGCTCTTGCACTGGTCCTGCTACTTGTCAGCTACTGATTCAGCCCAATTATTTAGACTCGGGCCCATTCCGAGCCCGAGCATCGCGTGACTTACTCCTTTTTGATGTACCACCTTCGAAATCGTTCCCCGTTGTGGACTCCGAATCACCGTTTCCATCTTCATACTTTCGATCACCACCAGCGGCTGATCCTTCTCGACCGTCTCCCCGGCCTGTACTTCTACCCGTAACACTTTACACGGCATCGGCGCAAGGACGCTATTTGCCACATCCTTCATACCCAAGGCCTTGTCCATCCACTTGGCCCGCGGTACCGTCAATCGGTATTGTGTGCCTCGCTGGAATGCAATGATCGTGTCTTCGTCCCGGATCACTCGGGTGTCCAAGCGTGTATGGGGGAAAAAGGAGGTGACCATCTGCGATGTCGGACTGTGCTGACTCACCACATTCTCGAACACTCGATCCCCAACTTTAATGGCAAATGCGTTGTCTCCGACTTGTTGCACTCGTACGTCGAACTTGGCGCCCTCTACCCCTGGTGCCGTATGCTCGGCAAACAAAAACTGCCGTTCCTGGTACCCTGGCCCGAACCCTACTGCGGATCCTTCAAAGTCGGCTTGTTTACCGCTTACCGGATTGGCCGTTTCATGTAGACATGCTAACGCCACCTGGGCGAGAACTTCGTCTTCATACACCTTTTTGGTAAATAGCTCCTCGCGATGTTTCTCAATATATCCCGTTTCTACTTGGCCGTCGATAAAGTCAGCGCTCCTGCAGATGGTCTTCAGGAATTCAATGTTGGTAATCGGGCCTGCGATTTCGTAGTCTTCTAGTGCGGCTGCCAGCTTTCGCAGTGCATCCTCCCGGTTAGCACCTCGGACAATCAGCTTGGCAATCATAGGATCATAGTGGGCAGAGACGTCATCTCCCGCCACAAAACCGGCGTCAATTCTGACATCGTTGGTGACAGCGGGAGTGCGGACATGAAGTAAACGACCGGAATCTGGAATGAATCCTTGGTCTGGATTTTCTGCGTAGATTCTGGCCTCAATGGCATGGCCCATGGTAGCCATTTTGGCTTCGACTTGCTCCTGTGTCAGTGGGAGGATACCACCCTCAGCGACCTTGAGCTGCCAGTGGACGAGGTCCTGGCCGGTAACCATCTCAGTCACCGGGTGCTCGACCTGTAGACGGGTGTTCATCTCCATGAAGTAGAACTCTCCCGAGTCATTGTCGAAAATAAACTCGACTGTACCAGCTCCCTCATATCCAACCGCCAGTGCCGCGGACCTAGCCTTGGCATAGAGATCTTTTCTTGTCGCCTCAGGAAGGTGGGGAGCCGGAGACTCCTCGAGGATCTTCTGATGTCGTCGCTGAATACTGCAGTCCCGCTCTCCAAGAGCAACAGAATTGCCATGCTTATCAGCAAAAACCTGGACCTCAATATGGCGAGGGGTGGTAATAAACTTCTCCACCAGAACATGGTCATCACCAAAAGAGTTCATAGCCTCTGACTTTGCGGACTGTAGTTGGGCCTGGAATTCGGCTTTAGAATTAGCTATGCGCATTCCCTTGCCACCACCACCTTTGATAGCTTTGATAAGGACGGGGTATTTAATCTTGTCAGCTTCCGCTTCGAGGAAATTAACATCTTGATTGGGCCCATGGTAGCCAGGAACACACGGGACACCCGCAGCAGTCATGATCTCCTTTGAACGACTTCAAAAGTCAGCAGAGTATACCCTAAGCATAAGACAGGTCCATACCTCTTATCACCCATATCCTCAATAGCCTTCCAAGGCGGCCCGATGAAAACCAGGCCAGCTTCCGTACATTTTCTCGCAAACGCAGAGTTTTCACTCAACTATAGCCACAGTCAGCATCAATAACAACCAGCCCTACAACTGGGTAACTCACAAATCCATAACCGGGGTGAATCCCTTGACAGCCTTCCTTCTTCGCAATCTCTATAATGCGATCTCCATCAAGATAAGCAGACACTGAGCCAAGATTAAACGCAAACGGAGTACTAAGAGCGTGCTGAGCTCGGCGATCCGGGTCGGTATACAGAGTGGTTACCCGGATTCCGTGCTTCGCGGCTGTCTGACCAACTCGCCTACACCATATTAGCAGTCGCAAATATTCCAGGGGTAGAGAACATACAAAGCAATTTCACCCCGATTCGCAATCAGAATCGAATCCAATGACTTGGCCGGTGTAGTCGACGCCGTCGACGCAGCTCGCGTCGACTGGCGGGTAACCGGGCCCAAGCGGGGAGTAATGCGGAGAAACGATGAGATAGTCATGATGTAGCAAGGGAGCTCCGCTAACAAGGTAGATGGTGAATCAACAAGAGAGCATATTCCAGGGAGCTGTCCCTAGATGTAAGAAGGGGGAAAAAAGAAGAAAAGAAGGCATTCATACACCTATTGGAGCTCCGGCAATAAACAGCAGAACTCCCGCTTGAGCCGACGCAAACCGATCCTGCGGGGAGAGTCACGTGAGGCGTGGATCAGTTGCTTTTTTTCAGGTGGACTCGAACTTGGACTAGTCCGTCTGTCTACCGTCTATAGGTGGATTCCATTCGGTTTGGTTATTGTTTTGTTCCTTTTGATATCTTTTGTATACTCTTCTTGTCTATGCGTTTATTGTCCGGCTTTAATTAATTTACCCCGACGTGCGCTTATATACATTCGCCACGCTAAGTCTTAGCGCACCTCCTCGAGCTGGCTCGCTAGTTCTGGCCTGCACCAACCTAACCTACCTATATATAACACCATGTCTGATGACGAGGAGTACTACGATGAATACTACGAGGAGATCTGGATTGAGGAACCTGAGCCCGGGATTGCGGTTTGTCTTCCCTCTTTGTCCCCACCATTCCCAAGCTCACAGACTCAATTAAATCAATCGACCAGACCAGTGAACTGACAAATAAAAGGACGACCTAGCCAAAACAGCACACCACGATCCGGTTTTCATCGATGACCCCTCCTACTACGAAGTCGCAGACTACTGTAGCGACTGGGACGAGTTAACGGATGATTACTTCGACGATGAGCCTACTATTCTGAAACGGCAGAGGCTGATGGGATTAGAGGGCGCGGGTGACACTCCGGGTGATCCGGGGGAGGTTAATGATAATACAAATACCCAGATAAACCAGAAGCAGAAGCAGAAACAGAAACCAAGCAACTTCCTCGATCCATCCTCGTTCCAGTCCGTGATCTGGAAACCCGCCGACTACGATGCCAAGAACAAACCGGGGAAGCTCCACCCAGCTGGCGAGGGCGAGAAAGTCGCGCTACTGAAGAACTGGCGCGAGATATTCAAGCAGTCGAACCCGGCTCTTGACCGTCCTTCCAGACTTAAGAAGATGATTACTTCCTCTTCTCCGTCGGGTTCGTCGGATCATCCTGTTTCAGGGGTAGCGGCTCGTTCTGTTGCTGCGGAAGATCTGGATAAGAATAAAAGGGAAGATAGCTCTGATCGGACGTCTGGGATTTCGTCCTTGGATAATTTACGTGATAATGAAGGAGCTGAGTCGGTTACGACGCCGGGGAAGTCTTCGCCGGGTTCGGTGGGAGTTAATGGGGTTGGACGGGATGAGGAGATGGGTGATGCTGTTGCTGTGAATGAAAAAGGAGGAGAAGCAGAAGGACAGGTCCCAAAGAAGAGTCGAAATACGATTATCGAAATTCCCGTGTTGGAGAGTATGCCTCAGCCTGCGGAGAGTCCGCCTGCGAAGACTCCTCCGAAGAAGAGAGGGAGGAAGAGAAAGGCCGATCTTATTGCTGAGGCGGAGGCGGAGGCGGCTGGAAAGGAGAAAGAGGATGTGAAAGAGAATAAGAGGCCTAGGTCGAAGAGGATTGCTTCGGGTACTGGCGGCGAAGGTGATAAGAAATTGAATTCTACAGGCGGACCTGTTCGGAGGTCAACGAGGCAGAAGAATAATTGAATATTAATATTCCCTAGACTGGGAAGTTTGGGCTTAGTTATACTTTCGATGGACGCCTGATGTATTGTACGATGGATGAGATTATTCAGGATGAAAGCAAAGCAAACGTGCCATGAGCAATGCAATTTATGTGACGCTTATGAATACACCCGAAATCAAGCGGCAAACTCCTTATTAAAAGCCCTCCCAATAACCATCCGTCTAATCTCACTCGTCCCAGCCCCAATCTCATACAACTTTGCATCCCTCAGTAGCCGTCCAGCCGGAACTTCATTAACATACCCAGTCCCTCCCATGAGCTGGATAGCGTCGAGAGCGCACTCAGTCGCCCGCTCAGCGGCATACAGAATAGCACCCGCGCAGTCATGGGTGCGGATGGTCATTTCACCCGGCGATACGGCCGCGTTATCGATCTGTCGCGCTGTAGCGTAGGTGTAGGCCTTCGAGGCCTGGAGCTTAGTGTACATATCTGCTAGTTTGCCCTGAACAAATTGATTATGTGCGATTGGGGAGCCGAATTGCTTCCGAACGTGGGTGTAGGGGAGGACAAGGTCGAGGGCGGCTTGCATTATTCTGGTTTTGTTAGTCTGGTTACGTATAGCCATAGGAAGATAGTTTGACGTACCCCAGTGGACCAGCGCTGAGAACAAGTCGCTCAAGATCAAGGCCCTCCATCAGGACCTTGACTCCTCGGTTGATTTGGCCGAGGAGGTTCTCCTTCGGGACGAAGACGTTATCGAAGATTAGTTCTCCAGTGTTCGAGCCGCGCATTCCCAGCTTGTCTAGTTTGCGGGCGCAGGAGAAGCCCTCGAACCCTTTCTCGACAATGAATGCAGTAATTCCCTTCGAACCCTTCTCGGGTTCGGTCTTTGCGTAGACGACAATGTAATCGGCGTCGGGGCCCTGAATAGAATTAGCATTGCTCGCAAACAGACAGCCGAGGGCGTACATTGGTAATCCACATCTTAGTCCCGTTAAGCACCCAGCCGCCGTCGACTTCTTTGGCAGTCGTCTTCATACTGACAACGTCGGAACCTGCAGAGTGTTCAGACATGGCGAGGGCACCGATCTTCTCGCCGGAAAGAAGACCAGGGAGGATACGCTCCTTTTGTTCCGCGTTGCCGTTCAATGACATCTGGTTTACACAGAGCTGAGAGTGGGCGGCGTATGACAGGCCGATACTTCCTGAGGCCCTGCTAATTTCCTCCAAGACTACACAATGTGCCTGATAACCCATCCCAAGTCCACCGTACTCCTCATTCGCGGTTACACCTAGGAGACTGTCGACGTGTTAGAATACCTGAACATAATACAAGCTATGAGCAAGATAGCCTACCCAGCATCACCCAGTTTCTTCCACATCTCTGCCGGGAATTCATTTTGGGCGTCTGTTCGCTCAGCGACTTGCTCGGTGATTTCACGTCCTGATTAAGACTAGTTAGAATCAATTTTCTTCCTGAACACAGACTCCGAAACTAACTGGTAAATTCCTGGACTCTCTCTCGCAGTTCCATGAGATCCTCCTCGGTGGGAGGAACGAAGCCCGCAGGATGCTTTGTTGACAGGGTTCGCAATGTGGGGATTTGGACAAGAGGTTGTCGCATCCTAGATAGAGTTCTGGACGAACTCCGGAGGAGAGAAGGGAACCTTGATACGGCGGCCATAATTAAGAAGCTCAATGCAGAGGATACAAGGAGGAAGAAAGGAAAGAGAAAGAAAGAGAGTCAAGTTGACCCCGAGAAAAGCAAGAGAGCGGAGGAGGAAAAGCCGCGGGTAGAAGCGGAAAGCCTCGCTTTGAAACTCCGCCGTTTCCAACTGCAGCATTTCTCCTCCTTCTCTCTCTTTCTTCTTTAACTTTTTTCTTTACTTCTCTCGCATGGTATATGTCTGACCTGTTTCTGCAAATGTTATAAACTAAAGGGTTCCGGGTTGTTTCTTGTCCATCTACTATCCGGCTCTGAATCCCCATAACATCATCGCCCATCCGCATCCCCGCAATGCGTTCCTCTCCGCTTTTGCTCCGGAGCTTAAGCTCCAGGGCTGCTACGATCCCCTATACTCGACTTCCTCAACGGTCCTTCCGACCGGTATATCTAAAACAATCGTCGAGATCGATTGCAAATTATACCCATCCTCACCATGCTTCTGCGATTTCAGTCTTGCCCACTGCGGTGGACACCTCATCTGCAGAGTTCCAAGAAAATGTGAACCAGATGAAGGAGGTGTTGGACCGGATGTCCAGTCTACATAGCACAATCTCTCAAGGAGGACCACAGAAAGCAAAGGATAAGCACATTGCCAGAGGGAAAATGCTACCGAGGGATCGTGTTACGGCGCTCATTGATCCCGGCACGTCATTCCTTGAACTTTCTCCCCTTGCTGGTCACGACGTATATGGTGAAGATGTTCCCGCTGGAGGCATTATTACTGGAATTGGTACGGTGGAAGGCGTTACCTGCATGATCGTTGCCAATGACAGCACCGTCAAGGGAGGGACGTATTATCCTATTACTGTGAAAAAGCATCTCCGGGCGCAAGCCATCGCACAGGAGAATAAACTACCTTGTCTGTATCTTGTCGACTCGGGCGGTGCCAACCTACCGCATCAGGCCGACGTCTTCCCTGATAAGGAGCACTTTGGCCGTATCTTCTTCAACCAAGCGAGAATGAGCTCGCTAGGAATTCCCCAGATCTCCGTGGTCATGGGTCCTTGTACTGCCGGAGGTGCCTATGTACCCGCTATGAGCGATGAAACCATTATCGTCGAGAACCAAGGAACCATCTTCCTTGCTGGTCCTCCTCTAGTTAAAGCCGCAACTGGTGAAGAGGTCTCCGCCGAGGACCTCGGAGGTGGTAACCTACACAGCAGCGTCTCTGGCGTAACAGACTACCTCGCCGTAGATGACGCTCACGCCCTTATTCTAGCCCGCCGATCAATCTCCAACCTCAACTACCCCAAAACCAACGTCCCATCGCAACTAACCGCCGACGCTATCAAAGAGCCCCTCTATGACCCAGCCGAACTAAACGGCATCGTCGGTACCAACCTCCGCCGCCAAATTCCCGTCCATGAGGTCATCGCCCGTCTCGTCGACGGCAGTGAATTTGCTGAATTCAAACGCGACTACGGCAGCACCCTCGTCACCGGGTTCGCCCGTATTTACGGACACCAGGTCGGCATCGTCGCCAACAACGGCATCCTCTTCTCCGAGTCCTCTTTGAAGGGCGCCCACTTTATCGAACTCTGCACCCAGCGTAACATCCCCTTACTCTTCCTCCAGAACATCTCAGGCTTCATGGTCGGCGCCGACGCCGAGAAGGGCGGAATCGCCAAGAACGGAGCCAAGCTCGTCACTGCGGTCGCTTGCGCCGATGTCCCGAAGTTTACCGTTGTCTTTGGCTCTAGTGCCGGTGCTGGTAACTACGGCATGTGGTATGTCCTTCGTCCCTGATCACTGATTATGTATTATCAAAAGATCTAACGTCTACAGCGGCCGCGCCTACTCCCCCCGCCTCCTCTTCATGTGGCCCAACGCCAAAATCGGCGTCATGGGCTCCGAACAACTCTCCGCTGTCATGGAAGCCGTCGGTCGGACCGCGGATCCAGATCTGAAGGCTAGAATTGACCGCGAGTCTGAGGCTGTCTTCTCCTCTGCGCGTCTGTGGGATGATGGTGTTATCCCCCCGGCTCATACTAGAAAGGTCCTGGGACTGAGTTTGGCGGCTGCGCTTGGTGGGAAGGCCGATGAGGCTAAGACGAAGTTTGGTGTTTTTAGGATGTAAAACTAAGACCTGCGCTTACAAGTATTAAGAACTGTCCCATTGCTGTTCTCCCAACTTCTTTCTTCCTGAATCCGTCTCCTATCGCTGAGAAGAGTTATATAAGAATCCTATAGTGATGTTCATATTATTTGAAAGTAATAATCCAAAGCATTTATAGCAGTATTTTAGCTTAATATACAACTAAAGGGACTATAAAGGTCGAAAGTCGGCAATTTGTAGTAATACCCTAGTAGGAAATAGAAACTTGCGAACAACCTTTTCTATTAGAATCTACTAGTACCTAGCGTTCTAATCTAACTATTACTCCCAACACGAAGCAATTGGAAAAGCCACGTGCAGATACCGGTAATAGCAAGCTTTTCTTTTGCCAACTAAGGCGTTTTCTCTCAATAAAGCCATCGAGTTCTGCTACTTCACATTAATATGGAAAACGTGCAAAAAAACAAGCCTTCCAAAGGATTGGTGGATGGAAGATTTGTCTCCTATGTCCACATCTTCGCCCTACAAGATGACATATACTCCGAGAATGCGCGAATCGATTTGACTTGCCGGAGACACTAGAGGATATCTAGGAAGTCAGGCGAATCTCCACCGAAGACCGGAGACCAGAGGTGAATATCGCTTTTGGTCAGTTGTCTATAGGAAAACACCAAGTCTACTTTCCTACGCTGAGAACAATCTCGACACGCTAATCGCTCGTAAATCGCTCGCGAAATCGGTACATACGAAATCCTCCGCATAATCCCCGTCCGAATATCGCAACCTAGTAACTATGCCGAGACTCACGGTCAAGTCTGGGTCATGTTTCTATATACCTCTACGTTATTCGAAGCGGTCAATGTTCGTCTTAACATCGTCGCCTTCCTTTCGAGTCCGCGTTGACTAGTGCAAGAAGACATGAAAAGCAGACTCGAGGGCTTACTGGCTGTCGTCACACATGTGCACTTCTTTCGCGTTGTTCATAACGCTATTATACTAGGGAGTAGATTCGATCCGAGATTTGGAGGTCGAACTGCCCAGCCTAAGCTAAACCCACGAGGGTTAGTGACTAAATTAGGCTCTAATTAGTGGCTAAGAAGCCTAACCCAACCCTAAACCCAAAATGCAACTCAATCCCGAACCTTAAAATCCCTCCGGTCGAAGATCTTTCACATTTTGGCCTCGTTCCTTCTTCCTGGCATTGTGAATATGGAAAGAATTAGCGACGATGCGGGCTGCCAAGTTGCTAATCTCTTGCGCTATAAACTCAGCGCAGGCCTCTTAAAATTATTCTAGGCCGTACCAGTCGGTCTCTCCGAGTCTGTTCTTTAGCGGCATATACGGGAAGATGTGGTGCTATACCTTCGGGACTGTATAGACAGTCCAGCATCTGTATTTCCCATTTCCCCGATGAACTTGACTCGCACTGAACAACAGATAGGAATGAACCGCGTGTCAACTAACTCCCTTGCCAGTACTTGAGCACGACAACTGCGAAGGACTGGGATCTCCACCTTCTCGGTAGAACTGGTCAACGTCCAATTTCTCGGACAACTTCCGAGCAATGCTGGTATCTTCCAGCTTGGCACCTCCACAAGTCAAACAGCCAAGATGCGGAGGGCATGTAGCCTCTGGTCTGGTACATGCACGTTGATTGCTCTGATTTGTCACCTCTCTGGAGTCGGAGCGGACTCTAGATTCCAGTTACACACAACCGTAGTATTGTGACCATGAGACTATTCCCGTCCTGCGTCTGCCGCCTGAGTTCTGTGAGCTTCGAGAGTTTAAGCTAATTCATGACCCTTGTCAACCCCCGCTTGATCCTTTCGGTCGGACTGTCTGGACATGTTGAAAGAAGGATATAAAAGCCCAGGTGCACTCGCGATAAGGCATTCGTTCGTCTACTTCGCTACGCTCCCAGTTAACCAATCGTTTTCATCGGCGCATCATTCAATATGCGTCTTTTCAAATCTCGAGCCATGGCTAGCACTTCCAAAGAGGCCCTCAACTTTCGCCTCCTTTATTCTGTTGGCGTCTTCGGTACGTGTTTCAAGGTATTCCTTCTCAAGCCATCGGACGCTGTACTAAACAAACATCGTAGGTATACTTGGGGCCGCCAGAGGTATCGACGAAGGCCTAGTTGGTGGCATGCTCACGCTGAAGAGCTTCAAAAGCGAGTTCCCCTTGGAAGTAGGTTCAGAGGAGGAAGTTGCCAACCGCGAATCCAATATCACAAGTATGGTGCAACTTGGCTCTATCGGCGGCGCTCTGCTGGCGTTTCTCTTGTGTGACCGAATTGGTCGTGTGAGGTCTCTTCAAGCCCTTAGTCTCCTTTGGGCCATTGGATTCGTGATCGTTGTTACCAGCTTTGGCAACATTGGACAAATCCTTGCTGGCCGTCTCATAGCTGGCCTCGGGATTGGCATGACTACTGTGGTCGGCCCGACATACTTAGCTGAGGTTGCTCCGAAGACCGTCCGGGGTATGCTAACCAACTTCTTCGCTGGCGCTGTGTACTTGGGTGTGATGGTTGCCTACTTTGCGAATTGGGGTTGCTCAGAGAATATCTCGGATTATTCCCGTTCCCAGTGGGTGATTCCACAATCGATCCATATCATGTTTGCTGGGTGAGTACTTATCCTATTTTCCTGCCATTTTACATACTGACAGACAGAACACTAGAGTCATATTCCTTGCATCATGGGGCATCCCGGAGAGTCCTCGCTTTCTCATAATGAAGGGAAAGCATGAAAAAGCCCTTAAGAACCTCTGCACATTACGAAAACTGCCTGCGGACCATCCGAGCATCACTTCCGAGATCCTCGACGTTCGAGACCAGCTAGAGCGCGAACAAGAAAGCACTCGCGGTCCTTCATTCCTGGGGAAATGCAAAGAGCTTGTAACGATTCCAGCAAACCGCTACCGCTTCATGCTAGGCGTCATGTCCCAACTCCTCGGCCAATGGTCCGGTGCATCAGCGATCACCATCTACGCCAACAGTTTCTTTGCTGCTCTCGGAAAGACCGGGCAAAGCGAGAAGCTATTCGCGACCTGCATCCTCGGCGTAGTAAAGTTCTGCTCCGCCTACATTTGCGCATTCTTCCTTATCGACTTCATCGGCCGTCGTCGCTCCCTTTACATCGGCCTCACCCTGCAGACCCTTTCAATCTGCTACGTCGCCATTTACCTAGCGCAGGTCCCTGCCTCAGCACACGCGGACGAGAACGGCGCCGCCTCCATTACCGGCGCCGCGAAACGCGCAGGAATAGGCGCAATCGCCGCTCTCTACATCTCAGGCTTCGGCTGGGCCATGGGCTGGAACTCATTCCAGTATCTGGTGAATGCAGAAATCTATCCGCTCCGGCTGCGCGCGCTGGGTTCGTCCGTTGTCATGTGTATCCATTTTGCAAATCAGTTCGGGAACACCAAAGCCGTGCCTAGCATGTTGATTGCCATGACAAATTACGGGTTCTTCGTCTTTTGCACGGCTGTCTGTCTGCTCGGCCTCTTGTGGATTTGGTTCTTTGTTCCTGAGACTGCCAGGGGGGGGGAGGGG